>OZ026828.1:5970892-6135988 GCA_964023185.1 Macaria liturata | reverse complement strand
CAAGTACAAACACGGCAAGTAACATTTCCAAAGTACTCAACTCATCCCTCAGTGCGTACGTTCCCCCGCCCCCCCTACAGCGGTGTCGTGCGTGCGCAGGTGGCGAGCGTCGCGGCTCGCGGCGGCGGTCCCGGCGCGCGCGCGTGTGCGGCGGCGGCCCCGCCTGCCGTGTCGCACACTCGGACACTGAAATCCCGCTCGCTCTCCAGTCTCGTAAAGTGACCGCCTGACCGCTGCCCGCGGCGCACCTCGACTGCGCGCACTCCCTGCCCGCCTCCAGGTAACCATGTCGCCGGCCACCGACCAACGATACGCAGCCGATATCATCTACGTTTGCAAGCCTTTATGACCCTTCCAACATTGCACGCGAGTTTCATCTGAATAAATTAAATTGCATCAGTCGTCTAACCCTTCTAGAACAACGATCAGATCTCCACCCACCTACACAAATAAATTTCTACGCGCTGTTATTGGCTGAATATTCGAAGTCCACCAATGACAGCGCGCAGAAATAGACTTGTTTGGAGACTGAAACCGGGGGTAACTTCTTCGTAACCGACTAATGTGGGATTGTAAAAATATTGTATAAATTACTTGAATTTATACAATATTTTACAATTGTTAATGATGACATGCACTGCGTTTTCCATCATCCGAAGGCTCATAAAGATTTGTTAGCATTGTCTCAGTGTTTAATTGTTACTTTGTTACTCTACCTTCTCGACCTTAAACGAACTGTAGAGAATACACAAAAAAAAATTAAGACTTCACATACCTTTATATTCCTGTAAGCGTTTGGGAAGAAAATGTAAAGTAAATAATTATTAAAGCTGCTTGTACACAATTGTGGTGATTTTACTAAAATTAACAGATTTTTAGTTCATTACATCAAAATCAGTTTCGTTATTTCCTATGGACGTTGTGTGCAGCCAGCTCTAAGATCTAACTTGAACTGAATAGTTTTTAAACTTGATTGAGTCCTTACTTCATCTAAATGTAAAAATCAGGAGAATGTTTTTTGTTGATCTGCTAAGAAAGCATACTTTTTTATTCGATACGGCTCAAAGATCACGGATATAGTAGGTGATTCAAATGTGATTTTTCCTGATTTATTATTGAGAATTCATTATTTCGTTGTTTGTGACTATATTATTGTCTCCATTTATAATTACTTTATTGTCATGGTAGCACTTGCATGAAATTTCAGTTATATTGTATCTACAAACCTTTTTCAAAGCTGATTATGTTAAATGTTATTGATTCAAGCATGAGTTTATATTTTGTTACAAAATGTACTCATTAAATATAATATAGAAATTTTAATATTTATGCAGCTTTTTGTCTAATAGGTCCGCATCGCTGGGCACCTGCTTTTCGCTCGATTTCTGAAAAAGGCCCGTGAACTATTCAAATAAATATATCGTAGTCTATTGCGAATAATTCGTTGTGTGACACATCGATCTAACAAATGTAAAGTTTATAAAATGTATACATCACTAAACGAGACTTGGGTTCTTTGAATAAGTTTCTGTTTCAAAAGTATTCTGAAATGAACTCGATTTTTTATTTGTATTAATCGATCGAATTCAAAAGTCCAAGAACGGAGCTCTCTTTTTTAATAGTACGGTAAAACTAAGTAGCTAATACTTATTTTACTAATTTAGTATATTTTGAGGTTTCCTTAGGCATCTATTTCGATAAATGGCGTTGCCTATTTGATTACGAAATGAGCTTTTTAGTCCTCTCAACAAAAGAACAAACTTATTTTATAGAAATCTTTCGAGTATATGATTTAATTAGTTAGAATATATGTACATATGTCGTACTATACAATAGATTCAGCTGGAGTATTCTCTTAGTGGAAAAATATCTAGGAATCTGATTCTCCAATCAAAGAAGCTGTGAATGTCGTCATTGATCAAATGATTTCACCGTAGACATCTTTGATTGGAGGATCTTTTCTTGGCGATTAGTTTTCACCGCAAGAAATTTGCGGCAGATTTGGAATATGTTATGGCTTTTGTTTCGTACGACAATATTGTCTCGAGAGAAAAGGTTATGTGACTATTAGGATAAAGCTCACTGTATGTGAAGTATATCACGATATTTAAGCATTTGTGAGTCCTAAAATTGGCGGCAAAATTGCTAAATAACTATCGAGTCGATAAAGAAAAGATATGAACGATCATAAACGACTACGAATGAAGTGCGGACGTAAACAAAATATATCTTTCAAATCTGTTCTCAATTGTCGCCTGATTATAGTAAACTAGCAAATCTTTGTATCAACGATATGCAAAATGAAGCTTTATAACTTCCCGTTCTTATGATTCGTATTTATAGTTACAATGTCAATATATACTTGTACTAAATACATTCCTGTAAATAAATTGACTAGTAAATAGACAATTATCAAAGTTATGTGACGTCTGATATATATAAATATGCTTAGGTATACGAACGGTTTTAGTTGCGATTTAAAAAAATATAGAGTATTGTGTTTATAAGTATCAGATTATGTATTTGCTTTTTTTTTCTACCTCATTAATTCGTTACTTCTATACAGTTGAAGTTTCCATTTCATTATAATATAAGGAAGATCATCATTATGCCAAATTCTACATCTACTTGCATTTTGGCTCTCCATCATTATACATCTGATTGTAATATGCGTGTGCGCATTACTCAGAGCCAAATCTAAAAGACTGAATTATCTTTTTGATTCCTACATGACATTTAATAAAATATTGAATTGATAGAATTAAATAGCTCCTCCCAGGTATCACGGAAATGTTGTCTATTATTAAATAGTACAAATAGATTCGCAATATGCCATTCAAATTTTGGAGTAATTTATATACTTACTTAAACGTTTATTCGAATATATTCTGAATATAATTGTCATTATTATAGGTGCTAGTTATATAAATATCGTATTTCATAAACATACTACTTTTGGTTTTCTCGTTGACATTCATATTTTATTTGTTCATAATTAGGTATAACCATTATGTGTTTTTTGTTCTTCCATTAGTTTTTTCATTTATGCAATTTGTTAGATTACATATTAGTTGTACATATTATTTAAAGTCATTTATTGGTATCGATATTTTGTAATATGCACAGCATTTCGCACATTTATCTTTAAAATGTCGTTCTAAGAATATAATTTAAGACTGTTTTAGGTTAGTTTTTGTTTCAATGCAAGTCATGTTAACAAAAATAACTAATAATTCATAAAATCTAAATGTAGGTAGTTCAATGTATGTTTAGGTTAGTACAGAATTTGCTACAGCGTTGTGTGTTGGCAGCTCAAAATGTTTATTTGTTATTGGTAGCGTATTTGAGCCGTAATCGGGCCCAACAGAACTGGCGTATTTTCATACAAACAGATTGTATTACTCGACATCATTGCTTAGATTTGGCTGTGTGGCTTAGTCTTTTTCCTGATAATAATAATTGATTTAATAGATAAAATTGCAGCTACAGTTGAGTGCTAAGATTCTCTTAGCTCTATTGTTTATTTACCTACATATTGAAATACATTGAATTATATCCTAATTCAACTGTTTGTCAGACAATTCGCTTGGTCAAGTGGGCCTCACTTAGTTTTTGTTCTATGGCCATATACAAAGTACCTAATCTTTGTTGAAGTGTCTTATTTGTGATGTCCGAGGACAAGGCATGTATCGGCAATGGACAGCATTATTTATATGCTATTAAATAATATACTGTAGTCCCAAGTTAGAGACTTTATTTTAAAAGTGTGTTCAAACGTATTATTACAGGCTAGGAGATATATCTCAATGAAACTTGTTTCGTGTTAAAATGAATGGGGAAACATTCATTTAGAGGCTGTCGTGTGAAAGTAAATTGGCTTGCAATGTTTTGGATTTGCTCGGCCAAGCTCCTGTGTTCAATATTAGCGTTAGGATAAACGAACGTGTTGTTTTCAATGTTTATTACATTTGAAGGTAAATAATTAAAGATTGTAATCGTTGTTAATGTCATCACAATTTTTCTTTTATAGTGCTGCTTCGGTTTGTATGACTGTTGAGTGATCTGAGTTACGATTTTATACCAATTAAACGATATCTCGTTATCACGCATAGACGAAAAAATATAAAAAATCCAGAGATCTGTTAGAAATATGATGATGTTTTACTGGATGGTGATTGGTTAGATAATCATACAAGTCTGCTGTTAAGCAATAATCTCTTTTGTTTTGTTCTGGAATTTATAAGTTGTTGGATCTAAAGGATTGTGGAAACATCGCCAACGAGTACTTTTTTGAATAGTTATTGTTATAAATTTACCTTAATTTCGTCATATATTCAAGTGCGTCCTATTTTTAACATTTTTAAAACATTAACTAAGTACCTACCTACGATCTAATATTTTTTGTACACTAATTGGTTCTAAAGTATAGGTAGTATTATTTTAATTTTATAAGACTGTTCATTGTAATATTGTTATTCTATATAATATTGCGACTAACACTCGAATATATTATTGTCTTACACTCGTCATTCCACCGATTTAAGTATTTTAAACCAGTTTTGATTTGAGTATTATTTTAGTATAAAAAGCAGTTTCTTTTCTTTTTAAAGTGTATTCGTTTGTATTAAATTGGAATTGAACAAGATTTCTATTGTATTACAATACTAGCAATGTCGTCTTGTATAAGGTAAATTCAGTTTGTATTTTGTCATGTTATTATTGCACATTTTGTACACAAACTATAAAAGATTACACGAAATAAAAGTTTAACAAATAATAACATACTCTTTCATTTAGAAATGTTTGTTATGTGAGCATAAATTGTATTCACCATATAAGTAAAAACACAACATACAAGTATCTTATACATAAAATAAAAACCAAATGTTATACCCATAAAATGTATTACAAAAGATAAAAATATAAAATAGCTGTATAATCTATTCATATACTTCTGTAAATATATTTGTTTCAACTATAAGGTTAAATATTGTAAGATCTATTTATCACAAATATAAATGGCAATTACATATCACTGCAGAATTCATATTAAAACAACTTTCAAATGACTGAACATATTCGATGAAATCAATAGTTTATAGTTACTAAAAAGTAAGTAAAACTAAAAATGCACTAAGTTTATTACAGTTATAGTTGAGTTCGTACGTATTTTTCTGTATATAAATAAATGGCAAGTCACTGTTATGACTGGAAACCATAAATCTAATAACCTCTTAAATCTATTTAAAATTAAATTAATCTCAAAATTACCCGGAGTATATTCGATATAAGTAAAATTTTCTTTGACTGATTCAAAAAAGAAGTTTTCAGTTTGATAAAATGTCTTTTTTTAACCTTTTGTACACAAGTCATCTATCTATATTTAACCAGCAGAACCTTTGCGCCAACAACGTTAATAGTTGACAAAATACTACTTCAACTACGAATTAATTATACCATTTAAACATATTTGAGGTAAAGTAAAAGGTAAAACTAAAGTTCGAATCGTTAAGTTCATCGGTAACATTCGGCTATTTCCGCCACCGAGGACCAATCACGAGCAAGATTTGTGTGCGATTGATGTGTGAGAGATATATGGAAGAATGGAAGCAGATTTGACGCGACATTTGTGGGGGGTAGAGTTGTACATTATAATTATTCGTAGGGCGTGCTCAAGGTTAAAACAAATAATATGCATGGTTTAATTCAGAATATCCTTTACCTTTTCACCCTTCACGTAGACTTGTATTATATTCCTATCGTCGCCCCCGTATATGAACCTTTGTAGGAGATTCTTCACATATGGTTCAGATCCAGGAGAAAGTTCTGGAAACTCTGGGAAGTACGTGATTGGTCCATTTTCAGGATACACGTCGATGAGGAGAGCGTCGAACTCTTTGCCTACTTCGAGAGAACCGGTTTTGTCTTCGAGGTTGAGGGCTGTGGATAAATAGCAGGTTAAAAAGTTAGTTTGTAAAAAATCTGTCTATTTTTTTTCAATCTGTGGCAAAAGCAAAGAATAGAATTAATTTATTATGTAAGTCGTAATACATAAAGCAAGTATTATTAAGTTACTGCTTCATTTACATTCAAAATAATAAGCTGAAAAAAATAACAAAAACTGCTACTTTTCCCTGATTTACGCAGGAACGTATAAATTAATTATAAATATTCAGTCACGTTGATTCGAGAATTCGAGATACAAAGCAGCCTATGGCTAGCACTCTAGAAACTATACCGAAAATCACGATGATCAGTCTTTCCATTGCAGCGTGAGAAACAAACAGACCAATAAACACATAGATAGATAAATACTTTATTAAATAACCACATATAAAAAACAATACAAAAAAACAGAAATTAATATTAGCGTCTAAATTTGCGGCCTTATAGCTAAGAGCGATTCTTCCAGGCAACCAATCTGGCAGGGATTTAATCTTCAAATTAAATGAGTAGGACACATACTTTAAGATATGACATGACTATAGAAATGACCTACCTTTAGCTCCGCCCAAAGTAGCCAAGTACAGAGCTTCATCGCAGGTGATTTTGTTGCCTCCTTGCAAGAACGTAGAGACGTCCATAGCGCGCCGCATCGCGTCCAGGATTGATACGCTGTCTCCGCCGGATACGTCTGTAAAATACCAAATAATAGTTAATAAATAAATATGATTTATATACTTATTATAAAAAAAACATAAGTTGAAGATAAAAAAAAATAAAGAAGCCTTAAACCACTTTAAACTTACCTACATAAGTATGTACAAAAACAAAATATTGTTTTGATGATACTTACCTAGTCTTGCGAGGTTGCTGTCGTTAATCGGGTAGCTATATACGTAAGGAGGAATAACACTCGCTGCCGAAACTTCCACTAAACTGAATGAACGAGATAAGTGGATTACAAGTACATAGGCCTGTGCTCAGGAACGGGCGATAATAGGCTGGCGATGATGATGATACCTATAGGACATGTATGTGTGGACATACCAGTCCCCAAGCCCACAGTGAGTCCACTCTCCAGCAGTGTCCTCACTGGACACGCGCCGGACTGCAGCCGCGTGTTGGAAGCAGGACAGTGTGCTACAGACACTCCTCTCGAAGCAAGCAGCTGTATATAAGGTACATGTATATAAGGTGGTGTACATACCAGTCCCCAAGCCCACAGTGAGTCCACTCTCCAGCAGTGTCCTCACTGGACACGCGCCGGACTGCAGCCGCGTGTTGGAAGCAGGACAGTGTGCTATAGACACTCCTCTCGAAGCAAGCAGTTGCATCTCTGCCTTGGATAGGTGCACTGCGTGGGCCATTATGCACTGCAAGTCAATTTTGTTTGCTATACATTAAGATAAAAATACTATGATCTATCTGCTTAAGAAAACTCTTCTAATGAGCGATTTTCCATCAAGTTTATTTTAGTAACAAATGTTGCTTACAGATGGCGCCACCCAGTGTGCCGGATTTTCGCCCCCCATGGACAAAATATTTACGGATTTATTTACACACCGAGTGTGTTTTTTTGTAATCCTTTTTTTATTAAAGATTTGAAAATTGCTCATTCTAATGAATCATTTCTGTAAGGGACTCACGACCCTCAGTAATCAGGAATACGACTCAAAAAGGGAGTTGTTAAAAATTCCTTTCACTTACCTTGTTTGTTAAAATATCACACTTTTCATATATGTTAGAGTAGCTATCACAGTCCGGGAACTTATGCAGGACAAACTCGACTTCTTTCAAGTTTTCCGACACATGACTCTGAAACAGATTAACATCACAAAATTATTTAGAAAGGTCCATTTCTCGTCATATCCGGTATCTGTCCATAGTACATCGATATGAGTTCTTGTTAAACATATTCTAACAACACAAGTGGCGCCATCAGCCACTTAGTCTGAAGTGTTTGGAAATGGGAGTTTCATAGTTTATACAGCACAGTTTTTTTATATTGAAGGTTTTTATGTTAGTTTGTAGTCAATAAAGGAAAGTAACAACGAAATTTATTGCTAAATTCTTTATTGCTTCATATTAAAACAGTAAACCATAAGTTCTTACTTGTATCCTGCAATCATATTGTTTAGCTATCTTGGCCAGGCTGGTCATGAGAGTCCCGTCACAACTGACTGCGAACCTCGGTGTCACTACTGGCTGTACTAGATCATTCTAAAAACACATAGAAAAAAAAACCTTATCAAATATAGTGTAATTATGGGGTTCTTGAAACCCCTTATCTTTCATCATTCTTTTATACATGGTTTATTTATTTGTTGTAGTGAATAATATAATGTGAATATAAATCTAGATCTATTCATAATCAAAACCATTTTATATAATCAACAGCTGCATAAGTACTTATGTGTGAACTCTTTAGAATTTTATTCCTGTTATCAAGTAAAAAATTATAATAATTTAATATACCTAACATAAAAATTTTATCAATTTACAGACCTTAAGTTCCAAGACTTTTCGGATGAATCTTTCAGTTTCCTCTATTTCTGTTGCAGTACTATTGAAATAATCGTGATTATTTTCCTCATTCATGCTAACTTTCCCAACTAGTGCCCTCTGGTGGTGCTTTATGACACTATTTACTAGTTCTAGAGTACCCTCAAGATGAATGGAGCCAAAGTAACAAGCTGTTGTGGTACCATTCTTTATCAAAGTTTTCTGCAATGCAGGAAAATAATGTTTTAATCTATAAACATAATAAGTAAAGAGTGCTTGCGGAGTAGACAGAATTTTGATTGTAATGGTAATATGTATTGTATATATCATAATTGCAGTAGCAACATTCATGGATTTTTTTTAAAACTAGTTTTTTAGCTTATTTAACTAATTTTTTCTTATCAAAATAACAAAACCTAATTTAAAACCAATTATGAGATTATTTCATTTATATTATGTGTCAAGGTTTTTGTAATTTATCATATGCCTGATAAAAAATAAACACAGACTAAGTATAGTATTATAATGCAATGTGCATTATCTATAGTCCGTGTTTTATTTTGGTATTTAGGCTTATAGAATTTCATAACAGAAATCAATGTCAATGTT
The DNA here is from genome assembly GCA_964023185.1 of Macaria liturata. NCBI lineage: Eukaryota > Metazoa > Arthropoda > Insecta > Lepidoptera > Geometridae > Macaria > Macaria liturata. The sequence continues at coordinate 6,126,934 of OZ026828.1, read as the reverse complement.
TACAGACCTCTTATCTTTATCTATATATTTCAACATTATTAAAATTATTACATTGATGACACAAGTTGCCATGTACTTCAGTCAACAGATAAGACAACTATATCTATCTACTATAATACTTACCACAACTTTGTCATACACTTGAGAAGCAAACTTAACATCTCCATATTTCTTTTCTAATGGGAATGTGTATGTGTCGAGCCACTCAAGAAGTGGTTTATCAAGTCCGAGGCCCAAGTTAGGGAACTGTGGAGCGTGTGTGTGGCAATCAATCAACCCAGGCATTATGAATTGATTTTCTTTCAGTTGGACAATTTCATAATCACTAAAAGTTCCACTGGATTGGAGTTCTTTGAACGAAGTTCTGTCACCAATTTTGGTTATCTGTAATTAAAATATGGTCCAAATAGTAGGTAATCCTAGGTTTATTTACATAGGAATAAATTATAAGTAAGCTTCCAAAGTTTTATTTGGTTTATAGTTTATACAAGTGAATGTTACTTTTGTATTAATTAGAGAACAATACAATATACTAATGAATATATTTATTAAGTAACTGTACTTACAATCCCTTTATTAACAGCAATATATCCGTCACTAAAAATACTTTTTGGGTTTACCAAGTTGCCCAAAAATATTAAACTTTTCGCTGACATTTTTAACAAATTAAACTACTACTCGGTAAATATTACAACGGGTATCCCCTGGAGACTTAAACAATGAAGTTTTACTTTGTTTAGTTTAGGTGCTTTAGTTAGCTATAACTGGTTCTTTTATTAATTAATAATATTTTATACGTCTTTGCATTTGCAGGAGACGCGCAACTTTTGGAAAAGAGAGGGAGGGGAAGAGCAGGTAAAGGGGGAAAATGGGACGTCATTTATGACAGTGACAGTAACGTCAAATGAAGGCTTCGTACGATCCATGTATTATTCCTAATTATTCCTGGATATCAAATAAATGATCATGCGCTTTGCTGTCGTATTTAAGTAAACTTATATCATTTAAAGCCCATAATTACATTTCAACATCATGTTTAATACGGATTGTAAGCAAGCGAGAGATAGTAACACATTTTATATAGCGCCTGATAGCTTTCTGATAGCACAACACTGAAATACACTTGGTAATTATGATTACATTTCGTTCGATAACTCCTTGTATAGATAAACTTATTTGATTAGGTATTTTATAAGAAGCTTGCGATTGTTTTCTGATAATGTTTGTTATAGCCTGGTGGTGTTGATTCTGTACATGAGTTGGTACCAATCGCCCTGGGCGTGCTCTGCGCCGGACTGCCACGGCATGAAGGACCCGGCGCGAGCGCTCTGAGCCCAGAATATCGAGTTCGAGTTTGCAGCTCGAGCTAACGCTTCTTCTAATCGGTTGCTAGAACGACGTGCTTCCTCTATGGCCTGAAAAGGGTACGGATAATAAAAAAAGCTATTAAAATAGCTTATATTGCTCTGCTGTTTTCTAGCGAATATCTTGAAAACCTTTGATTAGGAGTTGTCGAATTGTGTTCAAATTGTTCCGCCACCCATTAACCAACTAAAAATACAAAAACTTTCGAATTAATTAAAGAAGGTATAAGTTATCTAAGTAATGAGTTAAGCGAGTGTGACTCGGCAGTTTCAGCGTCTGTTTTTCATCCTAACGCACCCTGGTTCGAATCCGGCCCTAAACCAATGACTTGTATTTTAAGTAAGTTAGTGTGAATTTGCTCTCGCTTAGCGGTGAAGGCAAACATTGTGAGGAAACCGACATATTTAACGACTACAATATCCGAGGACATGTGTCTTAGGACTTGGGCGCCCACCACGATGTATCTGCCCATGGGAACTCCTCTAACGAATTATTTCTGCGGGGGAGTCACGCCCCTCAGTCATGAGGAAATACGACTCAAGAGGTAAGTTATCTAGTGTCGATGTATTCACTTGATTAGCCAGATTGATGGAGTGCTGGTGTCGTCCAGCCAGCTTGAATGAGTTGGACTTGAGCAGCGTCCAGCGCGGCAGCACCGTCTTCGTGAGGCGAGCGTCCCTTTCCAGCTTGTTCAGCTCTCGGTCCGCTATAGAGCGTAGCTCCATTAGGTCTACTACCTGAAATAAAGCGGATGGGTTTGTCAGGACTACGTTAGTTAATTGGCTTAACGTACTCTTGGAAAACCGAATCATGTATTTTTTTACATATAAGTACATTTATACTTTTATGTTTAAATGCAATCATGCAAATGATAAACATGTTAGGTAGGTGTAAGTTGGTGCATAGGTGTTATATTTAATGCACACACAGACAGCATCTGTCTACCATTAACCAATTTAGTAGAGCTGACTTTTTAAAGCAAAAGTATGCATTTACTTATTTAAAAAAACCTCTAAACTGTTCGTTGCCTTCTATGATTGAACTTATGACTAACTCTTTAACTGAATTGATTTATTTACCTTTCTTAAATCGTCCATTTTCCTCGCCAAGCTTTCTAGCATCCCGTCTGCTAGTCTCATTGCACTCAGCATGCACGTCAATGATCCGTCATTTTCATCACTCGACGTCCAGCTCAACGCTTCGGCTTCGAATCTTTTCGCTTTCTTCTCAGAATCAGCTCGCAGCCAGTAAGTCCACAGGTTGACTATCAAGCGACGCCGCGCCGCGCCACCAGACCCACCCTTGCTCAATGAACACTCTGCGTACATACTAATGTCATGCGGGCTTTCCAATTGAAACCCGGCATCCAGTATCATATCCATGCAAAGCGCGTAGTACCAAGTTTCACAATTATGCGAAATTCTATTTTGGTTCAGACGGAGCGGTAAAAGCAACACATCCACAGCTTCTTCTATACGACGTCGAGATAGTAATACGTAGAATAAATCAGGGATTATGTCTAAGGATACGCTGTCGGCTTGTAGAAATCGACTGACAGTGAGAGCACGGAAAGCCGAATGTACAGCTGGAGCGAGCTGTCCTCTCGCCACACGCGCTTTAAACGTCGCCATAAAAAGTTTTCCGACCGCATAGAGATCTTCAGACTGCATGGGACGATCTAGTTTCTGAAATGAGGCACAGATCATTTTCTCTATATCGGCGGTGGAGTCTGGAACCCCGCGATCTAGTTCCACTTGTATGGCGTTACTGTACGCATCGCACATGTCAACCAGAGGGCAGTCCGTCTGCTGAACAAGTTCAAGCGCTTGGAAAGCCGCCACCTTAGAAATTTTGTCATCACCCATTGCAGAATATAATAACGTCGCTATATTGAGACAATATACTGAGTCAGATTTCATTAATAGTACGTTTTTGCGATATTTTTGTCTTTTCATTTTAAAATACTTAACAAATGTTTTCAGAGGCAAAAGAGTGGAGGCTTTTAACAAGTTTATTCGGTAAATTTTCAAAGCCTGGTCAAGGTCGATTTTGGCTCCGGCAACTCTGCCGCTCATGAAGCTCGCGGCTGCTCGAATGGAATATATTCTCGCTTCATATCTTTTTATTTCAAATTTGGTTAACATTGAACTACTTTCGGCACACATTTCTTCAGCTTCTTCTAGCTTTGGAAAAATGATGTCTATATTGTCCCCTAGAAGATTTAAATAACAATACGTTATAATAAAGTCTATAGCTTTGTTCCTAAGCTCGGCTTGAATGGCGTGATGTATAAGTTGACCATAAATAGCAACATGTAAATCAGCACATGTACATTTGCTGATATTAGTGTTGGAAATTCCACGTTCAATTCTTATGCACAGTGAAGATTTTGGCTTATGTTCGTTATCGTTTATATCATCTTGGCTATCGACGATTCCTAATTCATGCCAGTCACTAACTGTTTCTGCTTCTGTTACTTCCCGGAGCATATCGAATATTTTGTTTGGCTCTTTTATCTCCGAGCCAGACTTGATTAGGCTAAAATTAGTCATAGTAACTCGTTTTTTCTCTGCACTAGGTTTGGTTTTTAAAATAGGCGTGTAGTGCATTTTAAGTTCTGAATTTTGCGATTCTCTTTCTTCCCTTATTGTTTCACCAACGGGTGTTTTTAGAATTGAGTCCTTGGTGACTGAGGCCTGACTTCTAATGATATTATTCGATGTTTGCGATTGGGTTCTCAAAGAACTCCTAGCGACGTTATTAAGTGTATCTGATTGACTCCTTATACTACTTTTAGGATCATCCCTATATTGAAGATGGCTTGTAGATTCTTTGCTTTCATTATTTTCGGTAGTGTTAATGTTTGTGTTTCCATCTGTATCATCTGAACTGTTCTCATCTGTTCTACATGAATCATTACTCAGGGTGCTACTAAATGAATCAAAACTTCTAACACTTGAAATAGATTGCACTATCATTAGTGCACCTCCACATGTAGGGCATTTTTGTCTTTTGTTTTCTAGGTAATTCACGATTCTCGAATGGAATTCTTTCTTTTGATTGATGGGTAGCAATTCGTAACAAGTTTTTCTGGAGCTCTTATTTTTAAACTTCATAACTTTGCAAAAAGCATATTTTGGAAGATTCTCCGGAGTGTTATCCGGATCATAATCAAAAGAACACCCGCAAGCTAAATTTGTATCTATTAGACGGCCATTTGGTGTAGTGTTTGATGTCCTGTGGCTACCTAAAGGCGTCTGACTAGTTAAGGTAGCACACGTCAGGATGCGCATTGCAAATAATCTTTTTATGGCTCTTGCTGTAGTTAACCAGTTGTTTTCATACATGATATTCTCCAGTAGACTTCTGGAAAGTACATTACCAATGACCGATGCAATTTTTAGCAACAGCTGCTGATATGGAGTTAAAGAGTCTATTTGCATCATTATTAGAGCATCCAAATTCTGCACGTTTATATTGGCGTTGAGTTCCATTTTGTTGATAACTATACATGCTGAAATTTCTTCGGTTTTATTGCTCTGTATCATTTCATCCAGCGTTGCTTGATCATTTTCATCGAGAGCTTGCGGGTGTAGAAGATGTTCGTCTGGGTAAATTAAGTCTTCGTACTCAAAGTCATGTCTTTCTTCTTCGGATAGTTTTCGGATTTCCAAAGCACCAGTAGAAAATAAATTAGTTAAAAAACTTTCCACAAGTCCCGGCATACCGTTACATTTTGTCACTAATGCTTTGCAAAGATCTTTAGGCACCGCATCCACGTCAAGAATTTGACAAGCTAGTGCGGGTATCCACTTAATTTCTAATGGAGTCAACACTATTTTACGCACGTTGTCGTTTATGAAAGCGCTGTAGAGCCAGTTGTTTACTGTGTTGAATTTCCCACGAGTCACAGTGAAAACGAAAAATATTTTCATGGAACAAAACATCAGTGAAATAAATTCCCAGGATTCTGCATCCAAGTTCTGTAAATCGTCTAAAAATATTATGTGAACTTCTTGGATAGCCGCTATCAGTTTGGAAAAAATAACTTTTCCCTTATCTCTCCGTTTTGACTCATCCTGCAAGTACATGCCTTCGTGGTAAGCGAATCTGACCTTAATAATGTTATTAAGGTAGCATAAATCATCACTGTAGACATTTAGTAGTTGTACTACTTTTTCCTCTTTCGTAAATCCGGTAATTGGCTCTTTAAGACCCAGTATGCGGTTTATAATTTGGCTCAGAGCCAAGTGTGGAGTCGCGGAGTGTATTGTTGACAAACAAATGTAACAAACTCGAAAACTTTTATTCCTGGCATATCTAGACATCCATTCCAGTAGTCTGCTTTTACCAATTCGTGCTTCACCTACTAAAAGTAGCGCATCAAAGTCTCGGAAAATTGATGCATGACTGTCTTCAATCCAATTTTGGAAATATTCCATTTCGTCCATTCGGTCGAGAACAGGTTGTGTCATAGGTATTTCAAATAGCTCTTTGACTCTCATTTCCTCAGTGTATTCATATATTTTACCAACGTTTCCAATGCCTTTAAGTTCCGTTTCAGGTTGAAGATTAAAACCATTGCTCGACATCTTACTTTTTACGAATGTTGTCTCATCACATGTGACTCTGTTGCGGAATTTACACATGAGTCTGGCTGCTTTGTTAACTATTGCGCCGATGACAGTAAACTCTCTTCTAAGAGGATGGCCTACAACTCCACAGTAGACTTGGCCCGTAGTAACGCCGACAGAAACTTCTAGAACTCCATCTAGGGCAGATAATGACCTCCTTATACTATATCCACATTTAAGTGCAGCTTGAGCTTCAGATTCATGCTTAAAACCTCGCAGTCCAAAGACTACAAGAATCATAATGTCTTTGTCAAAGAGAATTATTTTGTTCACGCATCCCATAGATTTATATACTATTTCACAAGTTATTTGGTAAGCATTATTCACAATCGTTACCAACTGCGGAAATGGGCATTCTCTAGGCTTGAGCGTTAAGAACAAAATTGAAACTAAACGCATTTCTGTCAGATATTCCAGAGGTTGATGAGCATCAATTTGTGTTAACACAGGCCGTATCATAAATTTCCGTATTTCAGATCCAATATTATTTTCTTCTGCCATTAGAATAGTTTTACGTAGTTCCAGTGCATCTTTCTTTTTTAATATTTCTGCTGCGCTAAGATTAGTAGGAGAATCCCATATAGTATCAGGAAGATTCTCGAGAGCATTAGTCTGTTTTTTCATTTGTTTAACCATTCCCCCGAACCCTAAAAATGGTTTGTTAACGTCTTTTTCATGGGGATCGTATAAAATAGCTCTAATAGTTACATGCCCATCTTTTTCTAACACGTAGTCGTAGTTTCTAGAGTAACAATGTGCCCAAGCGTTTGGAGTCAACTTGACTTCTCCGGAAGAACAAAGACTCTCCGCGAGTTTAGCTTCAAGAACAGGCAGGCCGATTATGACGTAATTCATATCAATACCAGTTCCAATCGGTGCAAATATAAGATTGCCAGCTGAAATTGCCAATTTAACTTTGAGACTGACTTTGACGTCTGTTTCGTAAGTAGAATACGAGTGTTGTATGATAAGAGCACACGCTATAGCCGTGTGGATAGTGTGGCTGAGGAAGGTGCGTTTGTCAGTTTTCCAAAGCGCCAAGAAAGCATCACCAGCAAACTTAAGTATATCTCCTCCGTGACTGTAGATGAGTTCTACCAGGGCCCCAATATAAGTGTTAAGCGTTACAGTCAGACGATAAGTTCCTCCTTTTCCAAAGTTGTTATATCGTTCAGAGAGGGCTGTGAATCCAGACACATCAGCCATAAGTAGGACGCCCACGAAACGTTTTGGTTCCAGTTCATCAAATCTGAAAAAAAAAGAATAATTTATATCACCTTTCCCCTATTTCCCAAAATAGCATAAACGTTGTTATGATACAAAATAAGTATCTCATACTTAGGTAAGCGTGTTACACCCTAAGCAGCAATGCTTAACACATCAGATAGGCTGTAGTCAAACGTAAACCTATCCCACGTAAAAAAAACGAGATCAGCCAGACTTAACTTCTTTCTCGTAAATAATTAATGATTACTTGAAAGAAACTATCACGTTATAAATAACGTAACCTAAAAATGATGACCAAGAACTCATTCATCATCATCATCATCATCATCAGCCTGCTATCGCCCACTGCTGAGCATAGGCCTCTCTTCTTGTACGCCACTCGTCCCGGTCCTGAACTCATTAATTCTGATAATTTGTATATGTAGCAAAGAGGTGCAGGCTTACTTTTTCATAAGCAGCAGTTCATCGGGCAGTAACGTGGCGAGTATGACAGTCTGCTTCCTCGTGAGCTGGACCTCCACATCCTGGTCAGCTTTCTCTGCTGAGGAGCTTCTTTTGTTGAAGAACTCTTGCACCCAGTCCTTCATCTCGTTGTACTTTGGTTCGTCCTCATTGGAGTCGTCTTCGAAGAGATCGTGACCTGTTGGATATGACACACGTAATTTACAAAAATAACACAACTCACACGAATAAAAAATTGCGCCTTGTGTACTTATGTTTTTTTTTTACGTCGGATAGGTATATGAATATGACTACAGCCTGCCTGGTGTTAAGCATAGTGCATAGTGTATACAGTATTCATGGAAAGACGAACCTCTACTAGATATCCTTTTAGCGTAAGTTCTCCATTTCTCAGAGTTAGAAACAACGTTCATTGAAGCTCGACGAGATCTTGCGCGGGATTTTCTAAAATTCATTTTAACGGATTGATTTGCAATATTAAGGAAAACGTACCTACTAAAATTTTGTTATCATGCTTTTGCTTGCTATATACACTTACGCTTAGCTCTAATGTACAATTATCTCGTTGGCCACGCTTATTGTTTTCGATATACAGGAAAACACTCATCTAAATAAGAAAAAGTAAAAAAAATACAACTGCCCACAAAAAAAAAATATGTAACTGACAGTGTGACAGATTGATTTCGACGTTGACGTTTGACGTACGAACTTGTAAACTTTTTGGCGGTATTTTTCATCAAGGAACTCCATCCATCGTTAAATTGTAGGCCCCGGCTGTTTATCTAATACGGCAGTTGTTAAGGCATGTCAGTGGCCCTTAGGGCGGCTTGATAAACTCTCGACACCAGAGTTGGCTACTCTCATTCGATAAGAAGAAGATCCCTTGTTTCATAGGTTTGAATTTCGGATGATAACAAAGATTATATGGGGAAAGAAGATATTTTTAAGACGCATTTTTGAAGTCATCTCTATTACTTTTTTACAGCTTTTTTTTTTAACTTGAACGGGTTTGCACTTGACCATAGTTTATCTGATAGCAAGCAAAGGCTATGGCCTAAGATGGAGCGTGCTTACCCGATAAGAACCGATTCACTCTCGCTTTGAAGATCGCTGGATTATAGTGCGTGGGGAACAGAGAGTCAGGCAGGGAGTTCCACAACCTTGCGGTACGAACAATAAAGGTAGAAGCGTACCGTTTCGTGCGGGTCTTAGGAACTTTCACCATAAACCGGTGTCGTCCTGCCGTACCTCTACTCGTCCGGTGATAGAAGGGCGCGGGCGGAATTAGTTCGTGCAATTCCGCGGCACACTCACCGAAATGCAACCGATAGAAAACCGACAATCTGGCGACTTTGCGACGGTGTTCAAGACTTTGAAGTTTTGCTCGGCACAGTTTATTATTACCAATGATCTTCTTGGCTCGACTCTCAATTGCCTCTAGTGCTTCAAGTTGGTACTTGGCTGATCCATCCCAAAGATGCGAACAGGTGGTTTACAAAACCTACCTCTGACACCATATGGATTATTTTATCTTAATAAATAAATAAATATGCCTATTAGAAAGCATTACACTTATCAACTCTGAATAAAAACACCACAGTATCAAACTCGGTGTGTCCTCTCAAGGCATTGTATGATTTAAATTTGTAATTACTTGTGTTGAGTCTGGTTGTTTCTATGTATAATAAGTATGTATTCACAAAAGAAAAGTATATAGTATGTATTATATCCGTTATCTAGTACCCATGACACAAGCGTAAGCTTAATATGGGGCTAACGCTGTGTGATTTGTCCTGAAATATTTATTTGTTCATGATTTATTTGTCTAATGCTGAGCCTATTTTATCAGACACTACTCTCGTATAATCACTATTGTAGAACATAATACCTAGGTACTCTACGCTAGACTAGGCAATAGGCCAGGGTACTTAGGTCTCTGATCTCATTGTATCTAGGTTAGGATCAGGATCTTACTAACTGGTTTTATCGAGTAAGTACCGAGTTTAATCTATATAATATTCCTAATATAATATTAGTTAGTTTACTATTTCATTACGCATTGTTTTCGTAATTATTTCTTAGCTGTTTTATGAATGTTATATCCTTATTAGCTGCACTAAATGATGATAGTTAATCTGTCTTTAAGTAAATTAGTATAAATAGTACGATTGTGTTAAATCTTTCATGCCATGGCATACTCATTGAGCATACTCAATCGTTATTTTACTGTAGGTATTTTAATGGATAAACATGACACTTTTCATCAGCTATACGCCTTGATATACATACAGTAGAATTGTTGAATGACAAATGTGTTATAAAAAATTACTTCTATCCTACTTGTAGTTAGTACTTAAGTACATAGGTATTTCTAAAATATGCGTGTATATTAGGTATTTATTTGTTCATCAGTCGTTAAAATAAATTAGCATCACCGCCATATTACTTAATAGTCGTTAAACCATTACTGAGAATGAAAATAGCTATTGTTCAATTGATATGACCAACAATAACATTGGGCTGTTGGAGCTATTAAAATGGTTTCGATGCGAATGTTCCGTTTTATGTTTTTATTATTGAAATATTAAATGAAAACTTAGCACTTAAACAAAATAGTACGATGTGGGATAGGCTAACTATATATGTAGTATTATAAAATAAAATATCTAATAATATTATAAAGGCCTCTTCGTTTTGGGTACGGATCCACTGATGCCTTAAAAATACCTGTAAGGCCCGAGAATCTGTAAAGAGAAATATATATACCTATATAAATTATGATTAATAAGTAAGTGTGTATGCCATATATTAATTCGCTAGGGGAGTTCTCTTGGGCAGATACATCGTGGTGGCCGATTTTATTTAATTTATTTATGAATTTAATAATTTCTAGCGAATTAATTCTGCGGGGGAGTCACGACCCTCAGTCATGAGGAAATACGACTCGCAGAGATGCCATATATGCTTTCCCTATCCATGGCGTGTCTGTAGGTATGTTTTTTGGAAATTACCATATGCCCATGACGCACATTTGCGTTGCCATACGCTTCGTCCGGGCATGAAGAAATAGTCCTCTTAAAAGGTGAAGAGTGAAACTTACTTTTTTCTTTATAAGTAAATATATATATCTATAAATATAATAAAACTGTAACCGGTTGGAGTCTGTACATTGAAGATAATGGAAAAAAATAGTTGATGGGTCTTTATTGATGCAATAGAACACAAAAATTATGTTTCAAAATAAATTTCTGTTTGTCTGTCGGTATGTTTGTTCGTTATAGACTCGAAAACGGCTGAACCAATTTGTCTACGATTTTCACTAACATGTTTGTGCATTTTCAACTTATCATTTAGTGTTTGTTTCATTTCAATCGGTTCGTAAATAAAAAAGTTATGTTCATTTTAAACCTTTTTATCTCAAAATAATGCGAGTGAAGCCGCGGGCGTCCACTAGTAATATTTATATTCACTTTACTGATTTGAACTTTTGACTATTTATGGTTATCTTTTTTTCTTGTCAGACGTTAGATTTACAGAAAAAAATCCGTAAAGTCTGATTGGAATTACAAATGTGTACTTCTAATCTTATGTACAGCAGTGACCTTCTATGTAGATAGGTGTACGGAACACACTCAAATTCAGGGTTAATAGTAAGTGACATTTATAAATAATAGGCACTTCTTAGTCAACTTTAATTTATTATTACAATTAACAACATGGGGGCTATATATTTAACACTACCTATGCGTATAAAAATCTTAGTGCAAGTATGTTTTAAACAAAGGAAAATATGGGCATGGAGAGTATTGGAAATTTATCAAACTATTTGCTTCACGATAATAGGTAAGTGTAATAGTAAGTCGCAAGTCGACATCTTTATGTATGAAACCGCAGATTTTCCGCAAATTCTCAAACGCCGCACGTGCAAAAGTAGTTTAGTGTAAAAAATATTTGACTCTTTGATTTGTTACTAGAAACCCTGTATTCATCATTCACCATCTATTCACTGTGCTACGCTACAAGTACAGCAGATATTTGCCAGTCTGTGGCAGACCACCGACGAGGTAACACCTGTGCTGAGCTGAGCGATGGAGATGAATGGCCATTCGTTTCTGGACAAAGTGCTGGATATTGTCAAGGATGAGAGGGCTGAAGATGTTCCGTTGATTACGTTTCGGCATCCTAAGAAGTTAGAGGTATGTTTTTCTTATACATTTATTTTATGGCTTTGTTCTGGACTAATATTTGTTTGACGGCAACAATATGTAATATATTTTTAAGGAACGTATGGATTCTTGGATAATTATTACGTGTTTAAAAAAACAGAGGCGTGTAACGTGTAATCAACCAAACTGTGGACAAGCATGGTCCATGTATGATCTACACGCCTGAAAAAAAATATCAGTTTGCTAATTTAGATTCAGACCTAAAACTAAGAACAAAGAAAACTATCTAAGAGAAATGTATTGGGACGAACTTTATTTTATGATTTGAATCGACGAGCGATTAGTAATCACAATTAGTTTTTAATTCCCCTGCTATCGTTTAGGATTCTAGTGTACCTACCTAATAACAAAAATACACTGATCAACTAATAACAAATTGATTCCGATTTGTAAGTATGGCGGTTGGTGTCATAGAAACTACCGGATGAACTATAAAATGCCTATAAAAACAATAAATGTCCTTATAAATGCCTTGGTAGACCTAACTGCATTCTGCAAGACCATTCATAGGTATTTCTTAGTGCATACTGAATATACTAAATTCGCTCGTAAAACCAATTCAAATTCTAACTGGTTACAAAGTATTCTTAGCGAATGGCACAACTATATTATGTCAAATATTAATTAATATTGTATGTTTAAAGCATACGTAAAATATAACTTATCTAAGTTTTCGTTGGAACAGGTTATACTTTAATGAAAAATGATATTTTAATCAGATGCTTATCTAAAAAGCTATCTCTAAAAGATACTTGTAAAAAATCCAACTCCTCGCATAGTTGACTGGCCTGTTAGCTTAGTTGGTAGTGGCTCTGCCTTCTAATCTAGGGGTTGTGGGTTCGATTCCCGCGTGACACAACTATTTATGCATTTTAAAATTTATAATTACTTGTGTTGAGTCTGGTAGTTTGTATGTATAATAAGTATGTATTTACAAAAGAAAAGTATATAAGAATTATATCCGTTGTCTAGTACCCACGACACAAGCGTTTGCTTAGTGTGGGGCTAGAAGGCGCTGTGTGCAATGTCCCGGGATATTTATTTATTTATTTACAGAAACTTTCTTAAATATGATATGTATCATCTTCGTATAGTTTACAATTTGTATAGTTAACAAGTTGAAAGTTTTCCACTCTCTGCCAATAGATACGAACACATATCACACCTAAGTCCTCACAAGTAGGTGTTAAATTGTGGGCCATATTTATATGGCGATATTGTTCTACTCATTCTACAAGCATTATAATTACTATGAGTTATATTGTCAAGTGCTAAACTCACACTATATTTGTTAAGCTTAAACTTTTTTCTTGAAAAATGAGCGAAATTAATCACGACTGGCAGGAATCGAACCTGCGTATTTCTGATTACCAGCCAGAACGCCTGAACCCCTCGGCTGCGGTCTACTAACGGCTAAGCGTGAAAATCCACACTCATTTCGAAACACTTCAGACTAACAATTTTATTAACATTATAATTAAATGATTTAATTTTTATTTAAATTAATGTTGTCTATTTTTTAACATTGATTTCTATGTATTTTGTAAATAATATTTTTTAAAAAGCTACGATATGTGAGTACAATATTTCGGTCGACTCGTGACCACAATTTTATTCCTCAATAATTTATTCTTATTATTTCTCGTTTTTTTATTGTGTAGTTTTTGATTAGTTATTAAACTTCTACCGAATCTTTTAAAGTTGTGTATGGATGGTTGTTAATTGCTAAATGTTGAAAAATGTAAAACATTTTATTAGTCTTGTATCGAAACTAAACTAATTTAACTAAGTTTAAAGCGAGTGCGGCTCAGCAGTTTTAATGTCTGCTTTACATCCAGACGCACCCTGGTTCGAATCCTGATCTACACCCATGACTTGTATTTTCAAGTTAAGTGTGGATTTACACTAGCTTAACGGTGAAGGAAAACATCGTGAGGAAACCGACATGTTTAAGGACCACAATATCCGAGGACATGTGTCTTCTGTGGAAGAATTAATTCGTTGGGGGAGTTCAGGAAAACACGACGGAGTCACGACCCTCAGTCATGAGGAAATCCGACTCAAAGAGTGAGTATCGAAACTAGGAAGATTCCCGCTTTCATTGTCTGGGTGTGAATAGTCACACTGATAACAGCTAATCAGTGCGTCTCAGTAACCCTCGGTTAATGACTGGGTAATTACCTCTTATCTATACTACTGTAGTTAATTACAATACGTGTAATGCATTTAATTAATGTGATTGTAAACAAATAGTCAGATAGATTTTACTAAGTACTAATAAAGTATAGTAATAAATATAGTAAGAAGATTCTTAGGTCATGTTAGTTCTGGATTGAACTGCATTATCTTTGACGTAAGTTGTGTCTAATCTATTATAATACGCTATAAAGTGTTTAATTAAAAGTGACCTCTGTAATCCATGTTTGTTTCCATGTTAACATAATTCCAATAGAATCATTGCCACGTGGTGTCTAGATTTTTATTAGACACTCGTATAGTAACAAAAGTAATAATCGGAATTTCTCAATAACAAAATGAATATTTTGCGATGCTTTGCAGGAAATCAGTTTTTCTGTAGAGTACAGATAAGCAGCACTTTTGTCATCACAAAAAATCATCATCATCTTTGTCACTATCAGAACGGTTTAACTGAAGCGGATACCATTAAGTACCTCAGAATACAGAAGTTCTTACAACCATTGCCTACAGTTGGCAATAGAGGTTTTATATTTTGCATGCGATCACGAATGTTAAGCAAAGGTCGACGCGGTCAGTCCTTGGATGGGTGATCAAAAAGTAGCATTCCATTTTGGGCGCTTCCATGGGTCGGATGACACATTAAATTGTAGTACAGCAGTTGCTTAGCCATGTCAGGCTCTTGGGGCGGCTTGATAATAAACACTTGTCACCAGATTTGGCCACTCTCATTCGATAAGAAGATACCTACTTCTAGTTCTGGTAGTGATATAAAAGACTTGAATAATAAAGTTTTCTACTGTATATAAAGATCAACTTTCCTATTTCCAGAAAATCCTCGCCCAAGATCTGGACATTTCAACTGGTGTATCTGACAGCGAGTTGGAGCGATGCGTGCGCCATCTGTTGCAGTACAGCGTGAAGACCGACCAGCCTGGGTTCCGGAACCAACTGTTTGGGGGAACCGACCCGTATGGACTGGCCGGCGCTTGGATCACTGAGGCTTTCAATACCAGCCAGTAAGTTCATCATCATCATCAGAAGTCACGCTAATATGACAAAGAAGAAAGTTTGTATGAGAGTGTGTGTTTTTACGCTCAAACGGTTAAATCGATTCGGATGAAATTTGGTGTGGAGGTAGATAAGAATGTAGATTACACTCTGGATTAACAAATAGGCTACTTTTTTTCCCGGAGTAACGCTGACTAACTAAGATCATAAAGGCTACTACAGGACGTAAGCCACCTTCCCCATTCAACAAATTACTTTTGCGCTGGTTTTTCCAGGAAAATACTTGTCATATGCAGGCCTAAATAAATTCAAATACGGTTTTGGTTGAACAGGGACCGGGTGCTTTAAAACTATACTTGTTGATACCTACAGTTACGCTCTGAATGGATGACCAAAACTGGCTTTGCACAATATGGCAAAATGAACGATTCACAGTCTGTCATAATTGAAAACTCAAACTACTGAAATTGAATAAAACACATTATGCGTAGTTATATGAAAATAGTGTTACTTATCAGAGTTTCAGTAGAGTTTTAATAGCAGTGTGTCACCTTTTATTGATATTAACATAATGTATAGGTACATTCAGCGCACACGATACAAGTACTTATATAATACTAGCTGTCCCGGCAGACTTCGTACTGCGACCTAAACTTTTGTAATTTTTTTTTTCCTTTTTAAACCTTCCCTAGACCTCCACGAACATTTTAAGACTAAGATAAGATAAATCCGTTCAGTCATTCTCGAGTTTTAATCAGACTAACGAACAACAATTCATTTTTATTTATAAAGAAGATAATAAACCACTTTGGAACTTCTATGATTGGTGAATGAATATCATGATGAAAAGTACTTATATCAGTTTGATTGGCATATGTTTTCTGAGTATGTACCCATTGCACAATTTCACTGAGCTAAAAATACACATTAATGTACTACCTATCAGCTAAAGAGACGAAACAATTGTCTATGATTAAAACACAAGTGATATAATATGAATTGTAGTACCTACATGATTTGTAGTATATGCTTATACAGAGGATCTTGATATATGAATTGTCTCGTAGATGGTATGATTTGTGATATGTGCTTATACAGGATCTAATCTATCAACAGACAAAAAACTGAGGGGCTTGTTAGCTTAATTAGTAGTGTCTGTATTAGTAGTAATTAAGGTAGCAAGTTCGATTCCCGTGTAAGAAATACAAGTAATAATGTTTTTTTCATCTGTAATTCCTAGAGTCTGATTGTTTTTATGTACAATTGTATTTAAAAAGAAAAAGCTTATATGTTATCAAGTACCCATGACACAAGCCGTCACAAGCGTTTGCTTAGTATGTGTACTCTATATTCTGTGGTGGTATGGGGCTTGATAGGCGTTGCGTGATATGACCTGAGACATTTATTTGTCCATCGTTAAGGACTGATTGACACATCGAGAAAAACTTCTGTCATATTTACTTTTTCGCTCTGTGAGTCGTATTTCCTCATGACTGAGGGTCGTGACTCCCCCGCAGAATTAATTCGTTAGGAGTTCTCTTGGGCAGATACATCGTGGTGGGCGCCCAGGTCCTTCCACGGAAGACACATGTCCACGGATATTGTGGTCCTCAAACATGTCGGTTTCCTCACGATGTTTTCCTTCACCGTTTAGCGGGTGCAAATCCACACTTGAAAATATAAGTCATTGGTGTAGGGCCAGATTTGAACCAGGGTGCGTCTGGATGTAAAGCAGACACTGAAACCTCCGAGCCACACTCGATTTCAACTCAAAATACAAATTGTTTATTTACATAAAATTATATGAAACTTTACACTAATACATTGCTGTGTACTGTTTACTCTTTAACCCATCGTTATTTATTTTTCCAGATACACATACGAAGTGGCTCCAGCATTCACGCTGATAGAGATAAAGATCTTAAAGCACATTCTCTCCTTATTCGGTATTCCCGAGGGAGATGGCATCTTCTCTCCCGGCGGCTCTATGTCCATGTTATACGGGCTGGTCGCGGCGAGGTTCAGAGCCTTTCCGCAAGTCAAGGCGGAGGGGATGAGAGGACTACCTGAGCTTGTGCTGTTTACTTCTGAAGATGTGAGTACATTATTTAAAGATAGGATTGTAGAAGGAGATTTATTTTTTATTTTTATGATGATAAAATCTTCTCCTCCCGAACTAACAGGCAGTGAAGGTAATATGTCTCTGGATGAGTGATCAACGATAAAATTCTACCTGGGAGTTTCAGTGTGTAACATGGTTAATCTAAAAGTAGGTCCTGGCTGGTTTTCTTTCGTTAAATCGTTAAATTATGTCTATAATATATAACAAATATTTAGTGTCATATAACCGTTACATACTATTACAGGAAACTAACCTACGAATCGAATGAAAAATTATATAAGTACTACATTATGCATTAAAAGAAAAAGCTACTTTTGATTTTTGACCTTACCACTTGCAACAAGAAATTTCTAAAACTGGCATATCATTGTTTTCCAGAGTCACTACTCCATCTGCAAAGCAGCACACTGGCTTGGTTTCGGCACCAACAGCATCCGTTTCATCAAGACTAACAGCCAAGGTCAGATGATCACAACAGAACTCGACAGAGTCATAGAAGAAGAGAAGCGCCTCGGAAAGTATCCACTGATGGTGAATGCAACCGCAGGAACGACGGTGTTGGGAGCTATTGATAACTTGGAGGAAGTCGCTAATGTGTGCGAGAAACATGGTGTTATGATGTTTGTTGATGTGAGTATATCTGATAGTCCGATATTGAACGGGAATAAAGATTCCCGTTTGTGCCACCAGTAGTTTCACCCGGGACATATGTACCTCCTAATACGTGTTATTTACCAACTTCCAAACAGTAGAACCGGATCCTAGCAGGATTCTCTGTTTCCCTTGAACTATAATTTATCGGTCTTCAATTCTAGTTATCTTCTCTCGCGCTAAATCGCGCGTGAGAGATAACGATAAATAAAGATAACGCGCGCTAGCGCGCTGTATCGGAGGCCATAACGAGCCTGTCTTCCATAAAATTTATTCCAAAAAAGTCTAAATCCGACTTCAAGTGTCACTAAAAAGTTAATAAATAATTTATTTTCATTTTTGCGACTACAAATTCAGAATTGGGAGTAAAGAATCTATCAAATTATTGAAACTTACAATCCTATAAGTATTCTCATTGAAATCAATCAAAATTAATAGGAACATAGAACTAACGTTCGCGAGCGTAGTGAGTCTTGCACGAGCGAAGCGAGCGCAATTTTTTTTTTGTGTTTTTTAATATTCTAGTGAACCATATTAACCCGATCAATAATAAACTCAATGTTGAAATTTGCATCCATATTAGTTGAGCAGGACCAGCAAGAGCAGGCGAGCGAAGCGAGCCAGGCGCGAGTAAAGCGAGCCAGGCGCGAGCAAAGCGAGCGGGAAAATTTTTATGACTTAATATTCTAGTGAACCATACTAACCCGATCAACAATAAAGTCAACTTTGATAGTAGCATTCATATTAGTTTAGAAGTATTAGCAAGAGTGGGCGAGCGTAGCGAGCCAGGCGCGAGCGAAGCGAGTGCGAATTTTTTTAATGTTTTTTATATTCTAAGGTTTCATACTACCCCGATCACCAACTAAATCAATGTTGAAATCAGCATCAGAATCGGTCTAGCACTTTTAGTTTTAGGCGCTAACAAATGTTTGTGTGAAGCGCCCTCTAGTGAGTAATCAACGAATCACATAAATAAATTCATTTACTAAACAAATCTAAGCCTATTAGAGAAAACCGCATCAAAATCAGGCTGATAGTTCAGAAGATATAATGTATACAACAGCGCCCCCTGGTGAGTTATCACCGTAGTACATAGCTTAAAAGATGCACCTATTAAATTTCAACACATCGCAGAAAACTGTATCAAAATCCGACTAGTCGTTTTGGAAGTATAGGTAAAATTAGTTTTCGTAAACCTTATCAATATGTTGGTTTAACCAATAAATCAGTTATAATCAGTAATAATCATTTTATTGTCAGTAAAACTAGGTTTCAACATTGGTCTTAAAATAGTTACAAGTAAGTATCTCTAGTTTATACCCTGCCGGGTGTACTAACAAAATCAATTTAATATATTATTAAAACAGTTATATTTGAGGTCCTAAATAGTCTTGTACTTTGTAATAGCATTTCTCCAATAAGAGTTTTGTCAGTTTATTTTTGAATTGGGTAAGCCTTAATGATTTAATGTCAGATGGTAAATTATTATACATTAATATTGTCATTACATATGCATTTTTCTTAAATAATTCTAGTCTACACTTAGGAATTTGGATTCGATTCTTAAGACGAACTGATTTCTCATGATGTTGAAAACATTCTGGGTGTTCAACCAACATATTGATAAGGTTTACGAAGTTTTTCTCAGGAAGTACTAGACCGAAAGAAAAAATAATAATTTACGGGACCATTTTGGAAACTATCCCCGTCGAATAAAAAAATAATTTTTGAAATCGGTTCATAAATAACAGAGTAATCGCGTAACATATCCACAATAAAAAATCTTTGAGAAGACTTGATAACCTCCTTTTTTTGAAGTCGGTTAGTAAAAAAAAACAATATTACAGTAACCTCAGTACACGTATCCATACTATCTGTAGATGACGGACTCGGTCATAACTTTTGTATTTTTTTTTAGTTTAAACAATTCGCTTCCCAAAGATTGATGGTTAAAGTCTGCTATAATTATGTTTATTTTTATTTCCAGGCTTGTTGGGGAGGCAGTCTGATGCTCTCACCTCAATTTAAATATAGACTGAAGGGTATTGAAAGGTAAGTCTTAAAAACGTAATCTATCTAAGCGTATAAAAACATTTTTCACGCAAACTGCAAACCCATGATACCGGTAGGTAATTGGGTTTATACAGGCGAGATTTCGGTAAGAGTTTAGTACAGATTGAGATAAATAAATAAATAAATAATAAATATTCCGGGACATTGCACACAACGCCATCTAGCCCCACACTAAGCTAACGCTTGTGTCGTGGGTACTAGATAACGGATATAATACTTATATATTTTTTGTAAATACATACTTATTATACATAGAAACGGCCAGACTCGACACAAGTAACTACAAATTTTAGTATTAATATTACTTGTCTCATGCGGGAATCGAACCCGCAACCCCTAGATTAGAAGGCAGAGTCACTACCATCTAAGCTAACAGAGCAGTCTGTGAGATTAAGTATAGTTCATCTCTCTATCATATTTTTTCGTATCTGAGACTCACATACATAGAATCTCATTAGTAGTCTTCCTATATAACAGTTCATATGAAGTTAATTAATCGTTAATCATTCTTAGTTTTTGAGTACCTATAACTATACACCAATTTATATGAAAACTTGCTACAGCAACTACTGCACCTTAAGCCGTAACCAAAACAATAACATTATCACTCTAGAGCTGACTTCATATCGTGGAACCCGCACAAGATGGCGGGCGCGCCGCTGCAGTGCTCTCTCTTCATGACCAGCCACCGCGGCCTGCTGCACGCGGCCAACTGCGCCGCTGCCAAGTACCTGTTCCAGCAGGACAAGTTCTATGACGTGTCGTATGATACCGGGGATAAGAGTATACAGTGTGGGAGAAAGGTAACTATTATTAAATAGAATAGAAATAGAAAAACATTTATTGAGACAGGTACCTGTTTATTTTGTATTAGATTTGTATCAGAATGATGCACACCTGCAACATATGGCTGGCTACCCGACAAAAAATCTATGGCAGAGCACCACTTTGATCTACTATAAATAAAGAAAACCTGTGAAACCGAAACTGCCAGAACTCAAATGTCTAAACTCCCGTTTATGTTCATTAAGTACCTACTTGTCTGTTTCTCGTAAAAGACTAGGAAAACTGATTCCATTGATTTTATTTATAGCATTTTCATGTCACACTAAAATATCGTTTCCATTTTCCAGATAGACTCCTTCAAACTATGGATGATATGGAAAGCCCGCGGAGACCAGGGTCTAGCTGCACTCCTTGACCGGACCATGGAGGTGGCAGAGTTCTGTATCGCGACCGTCGCAGCAAAACCTGGCTTCAGGCTGGTCGCAGCCCCGCTACAGTGCCCCAATGTCTGCTTCTGGTATATACCCAAGTTTATGAGGGAGGAGCCGGAAGATGAACAGTGGTGGGACTTGATGCATAAGGTGATATCTAATACCGACATCGTTTCTAAGTATAAGTCTAGTACTGGAAGAAGATTCGAGGGAACTTTATCATGGAAGAACTTTTCTTATAGTTCACGTCGCCAGCTTTGCTGTTTCTCGTGAAATTTCTTCAATAGACGAAGAGATTTTCATGGAGAATGTTGCATGGTGTTTGGTTCCCAGCCCCAGTATTTTATCCTAAAAACATTGCCTTTTAAACCAGAACAAAGCAGCGTTAAACTTTGTAGTAAACTAATCAAATTTCTTATTTTGCAGGTAACCCCAAAGATCAAAGAGCTGCTAACTCTGAACTCACAATTAATGGTGGCTTACTCCCCCCTACGTCATCACAAGAACTTTTTCCGACTTGCGTTTTCATTCCATCCCATCATTGAAGAGAAAACTGTATTTGACATGCTGCAGTCAATAGAAGATTGTGGAGAACAAATCACGCGTGATATGCTTTACTGATATGGCTTTAATAGTCTAGGAATAAGGTTCAAATTCCATTGTAACCCATCGATACTAGTGTTTGTATTGGAAAATTTATAAGGTTACGCTTAAGAACCTAGAAAGTTAAGAATTAGATGCTAAATTTATGTTACCAACTAATAAGATTAAAGGTAAGGATATGAAATAAATGAAAATTATTTACGACTTTTGTACCTTACTTGTACTTAATTGCATCTGATTAGGGTTTCTATAGCTTTCAGAGTATCTGAATCATCATTATATTATATTACGACTCGTTTTGAGATTTGTATATAAGTACGATACACATAGTCAATTTAACATAATGAAAGGTAAAGAAAAGATCCAATATCATATATTTATTGCTCTCGTGACTTTAGTGAGTACATACACTCAGTACATAATTATGGAAATAATTCAATCTCAAATTTAACTTTAAACTGCAATGCTCTAGAGAACCATTATGTTCTAGTACGGATACGCCTTTCTTCAGTATCAGAATCGTAAACTCCACCTCACATATTCAGCCGCTAAAACCGTGCATTATCAACGATCCACTGCAGGTACTTGTCGACGCGGGTGTACATGCCTGGATGGGTGGCCTCGCCGCAGCGGACGCCCCACGACACCACGCCGATGGTGGCCCAGCGACCGCTCGACATCTGGTACATTAGGGGACCACCACTATCTCCCTGAAAATAGATTTACCATGGGTATCTAAATTTTTATTTACTAAATTGGTTTGCATTTGCATTTGTTTTACTGGATACTGGACAAAGATCTGTCATTGTAGAGGCAGATGCTTCATTGTCGAATAGTCTTCGTCCATAAAACTACGTACCCACCCATTTTTTTTAAATCGGTTGAGTCACCCAATCATGAAGGAAAAACAAAACATAAAATACCAACAAACTTTCGCCTTCACTATAAAAAAAGTAGTGTGATTAAAGAAACAAACAGACTTACCTGACAAGCATCTTTCCCCCCCGTGAACCCTCCTGCACAGATGTTCTCATCAAACACGGAGTCAGTGAATGATTCCACACACTTGTTGTGATCCCACACCGGGACTGACACCTCCATCAGGATCGTGCTGTGTGGACCGCCGTAGAATTGAGTGCCCCAGCCTGTGGATGAAGACTTGTTAAAGGTCGTTCACGGAATTTAAGACTTTCTTTTACAAGAAATCTTCAAACTGCCCATACGTGCAGTGACATTTATTCCTGTGTCCTGTGCATAAGTTACCGATTAGGAATAAAAAAACTCACGGAATCCGAACTTTTATTGTAGTTGCTGGTTGTGGTTTACCCCCAGCAGTATAAAAAACCTCGCCCTTATGATAGTGCCAGTGGAAATATCATAGGGATTTATTGTCAACCCATTGGGTTGATATAAATAAAGAATAAAGCAGCTCGAGATTTTGGCAGACGAATCGCTGTGGTTTCCTTTGCCTTGTTGTTGTTTGTCATGATATGGACTAGGAAGTAAATTGTTAACTCTTACCAATAATAACAGCAGTCTCATTCGTAAGATCCAGTCCAAACGGCGGCAGACAAATAGGCCAGACGTAAGTATTGAAGACAGCGGGTCGGTGCAGCTTCAGTATAGCAATGTCGTTCTTGTAAGTGGCCAGTTCAAAGTCTTCATGCTGTCTCTTCTCGACCACTTTGAAGTTGTAGGATCGGGACTCGTTGTTTCTCATGAAGTCGTATTCTCCTAGACGGACTTCAAGCTCGTCAGGTTCCCACCTATGAAACAAAGTATGTAAATGCCGTTCTCACATGTTGCAACGGTTCTATAATATAATATTATATACATATATGTATATATATAATTTATAGTGTATACACTACTAAAATAGAGAAAATTAGCCATGTGAGGCATGTGTAACTTTCCCACGATAGTAAGTTCACTATAGTGGAAATCGGTTTGACAAACATCAGCATAAACATAAAATGGTGCCTATCTTGAAATACTAGTCAAATGCAAACGCCTGCTTGAATAATAATTCTGAACTTGTAAACATTGTAACACCACAAGTCTAAAATCAAATCGGCGATTCACAGTACCTACTTCTCTAATCAAACACATTTATTTAGTTTGAGATATTGTCATCAAGCCATGAAGACAAAGGAAGCCCTAAATGTTGTAGGTATACCAAATTTTGGGGTCGTTTCATCAGATTTTTCGGATATTCGTTTTCGCACAATTAGAATAAACCTGCAAGCATTGTCCCTATTACCTTCTAGTACAATGTGCAGCAGTGAGTACATGTCTGTCAGTGATGAGCACTCCTCCGCAGTACTGCTCGAAGCCGGTGGGAGTGATGGAAGCCATCCAGGGCCACTCACGCACGTTGGCCGGCCGGGCACCCATCACGCGGGCGTGTGGACGCGTGCTAAGGCCACAGCCTGGGAAATGAAAATAAGTATTGATGTCACTACTTAAGTTGTAAAAAATCATGTCATAGTAACATAGATAACAGAAACAGGGTTAATATAACAGAATACTGAGTACAAATCGAATTTAAAATGTGTTTGCTGGTTTGAGCTGCTCTACTTTTACGCTCAAGAGGCCGATGCATTATTGTGATTTTTGGTATGGTATTAGAATAGAGTCTCGAGAATGTCATAGGCTTTTACCATTTATCTCGAGAAAACACGAGCAATTTCGCGAAAATCCAAAAAAAATTAACCCACTTTTCACCACGATCCTCATAAACAAAAGTTGATCTGTGAGTTACCTCTGTTCTCAGCCCTATTTATCTTCAAGATAGCTTCGTTATCTTCTTCCCTGGGAGCTGTAGCAGGCAGGTCTCCGGCTAGGCCTTCCGGACCAAACCTCTCTGAGTTTTCAGGACAGCAGGCGCCGATTTGTCTGAAATAATGAATTTGATTATTAATCAAATCAAATCAAACCATCTATTTTGCGAATATGTTGTGTACAATTATTAGATTATAGCAGATGTAACGCTTGTGATAAGTAATAACATATTCTGCCTTACGACTTTTGCCTTAAACGAATATACCATATCTTACAAGAGTAAACAATACCACTAAAATTCAGACAGTTCACAAGCCGGCAATCCATCTACAGATTACTATTTTAAAATATGAAATAGATAGATAGATAGATAAAACTCTTTATTGTAACACACATTGAATAAAAAAAAAGACAAACAGAAACACAAAAGACTTAACAAAATAGTGCCACAACTGGCGGCCTTATCGCTAATAGCGATTTCTTCCAGGTAACCGTAGGATGGACAGGAGTCGAAAGAAAAATAAAGGTTGGGGTGTTCAAAAAAGAGAAAATAATATTCAAACAATAAAATATTCAATATTATATATATAATAACAAATAACACATATTATTACTTATAAGTGTAAATAACTATAAATATACAACACATATACGAGTACATATTATACCTACATACTATAACGACAGAAGGAGACAACTAATAAATAATAATAATAGGACCCTAGTGTTTGGATTACTCATCACAACAGAATGCAATAATTTGCTTACGACATGCTAAAATATTTAGAAGAAGAACACGTAAGTAGTCCTGCTTCATTAGCTTTGTACCTCCAGTAAAAAAACTCTCTCTCTCTCTCTTTGAGTCGTATTACCTCATGACTGAGGGTCGTGACTTCCCGGCAGAATTAATTCGTTAGGGGAGCTTTCTTGGGCTGATACATAGTGGTCCTTCCACGGAAAGAAAAACTCTATGACAAAACAAATGCCCAAGAGTTGTTATAACTTACTTCTCATTAATAACACACATGTAGTCCATGAACTTGACGAAGTCATTCTTGAATTCCTCCTGCAGACAGTACTTGACGGGCCTGCAGCGGCCTTGCTGGCCATTTGGCAGCTGGCACGGCTGGTTGCTGTTGTCCATCTGAGGAATCACATCATCAGATCAGACGAAAACTTTTATAAAATAAAAACCCTTACGAATTTGACATACTCGTACGAGTAAAGAAAAAAGTGAAAAAAGTGAGAAGAAGAGTGAGAAGTTCTCTTGGGCAGATACATCGTGGTGGGCTCCCAGATCCTTCTACGGAAGACATATGTCCTCGGATATACCTATATTGTGGTCTTCAAACATGTCGGTTTCTTGAGAAATCACATCATCAGATCAGACGATAATTTTATACTTATGTATGTCAAAGTATTAATGCGTAATGTTTTCGTTAATGTGCGGTTAATATGATGATATTTCAGATACTAGTCGGATTCAAATTGTTATGAATACAGACAAAATAGTGTTTTCTTTTACGTGTTCATATTCCTGTCTTGTCCAAAAATATTAAAAACGTGGACTCATCAATAGCGTTATAAATAGCTTTCTTTATCTCACGAAGTAGGATAGAATGCTTAACAACATCATACGAAAAATAAACGGTATTCTCCAAAAATAGCGGCCTGACGCTGTCTACTTAAGTCACGTGAGTCAGTGTAATAATTCAATAGTTTTTACGTAAACCAAATACTCAAATACTTACACTCCTCCCTTCCAGCTCCACAAATCTCCTGGCCCGTCCGCTGCCGACGTGCATGCCGCCATCCTGCACCACCTCCTGCCACGCTGGGTGCTTCAAGTCCACTGGAACAATATCACACCTTGGTAATCTGTTAAATCTGTGTGGTTTTAGCATAGAAAAGATATAATGAATCGGTGAAAAAGCCTTCTTAAACGGTTTCTTACTTCCATTTTAGGTGAGTGATTCGAAGCGAGCCGCCCCTCTCAATAAGCATTTAGCATTTAATTCGCTCTTTTGTCTTCAATTTATCATTTGCATTATTGTTATTAATTGTTGTATGGCTTATATAGCCAATTTTGTAAGTAAGTTTACAGACAAAATTGGCATTATATGCCATAAAAATAATGGGGCCCAGCTATGCTCAACAAACTGTTTTTTGACAACATTATGTATTTGTTCTTTTATATGTATGTGTTCTAGGCTGCAGCAATGCTTAACATCAGGCGCTGAAGTCAAACGTAAACCTACACCACGTAAAAAAAAAATGCAAAAAATTGACGCTGCCAAGCCAAAAGGCTAGGGGGATTATTATTATAACTATTAATTAGCGCCACTTTTTCTAAAGAATCCACAAATTTCACTAAAACACAACGAAGAATAAATACAATTTTCCCGCCCGTTCCACTCACATTTCCAATCATTTTCCCCGGCGCAGACTCCCAAAACGAGCACAAAAACCAGCCACATCTCAGCCACTGCTCGCTCTGCCAGGAAACCAAGCACTGATAACTGATACACCTACCTACTTACTGAATAATCCACAGGATGCCAATGAGCTGATAAATTGTGCAGCCATATTTTTATTTGCCTATAGTTTTGTCTGTTTTGTGAAACGGGTGATAGATTATGTCTGCGTGTAATAAAAGCAATTTTATGAATGTGTCTTTGGTTTTAAATGTGTAGTAAGTTCTTATACAATCAATTGTATAATTTTAATATTCTAGTAGTTCAGAAATGGGGGTAGTAGGAAGGTACCTATTCCTAAGGCCAATTTGCTTTCCGCCTTCAGAATCATAAGAACTGAGCCTGAGTCACAGAAATAAAGAAATTGGCTACAAATAGAAAATGAGTTCGATTGGCATAAGTTTTTTTATTAAGTTCCTTCTGTTTACATTAAAAGTGAACGCTTTTTACGGTGAAAGAAAATTGGAGAAGTAGGTTCTTATTTGCGACAGAAAGTGTTATTAGTCTGAGGAACCCGCATTGTAATATTTTGTGGTTCAAGGTTTGAAGAGACTGAGTTTGTATAAACTGACTCAACTGACTGAGGCCTTGATGACAGTGCAATGAGATTTAATTTTGAAGGTCTTGTAATGTTTTAATTAGTAATTGCCCTTAGGTACTTTGATAATAAATGATTTTTAGAAAGATCAGATGGCTTGTGAAAATAGTGCTTGTGGTGTTTGGAGTTTGGGAGCAGTTACTAAAAGACATATAACTAAAGAACTTTATTCTGTCTCGAGGTTATGTTCACCATACATATCCTATCTTTGAGAACTTTGCTCTGGAGTGGGACAGCATAGCTTGATAAAAAATATCCTATCTTACAGTACTGAGTCATTGAATCAGCATAAATATATGTTCATGAAATACTTAAATAGGTGCCCAAATATCGCTTGTCTTTATATCTGTCTACCTATACAAGGAAGCGTATTCTTATCGGTATAGGCAATTCTCAAAAGACTTGCACACCTTCATACTAAAGCTGTATCCGATCAAACCCGGCGTAGCACCATTTCCGATACCTCCCACGACGCTTTATCAATGATTGATTAAGCTCAGTCGCTCACCTAATGCAGAGAAATCAATAATCCAGTCGGTGCTGTGACGGTAGTTTGTAAGTATGGGAAATTTAATGTTTTTAGGTCAAATGTAAATGTTGGTAATGACATTCAATGTGTTGATTTACGAAATCTTATGAAAATAGAAAGGGATCTAAATCTGGTTATCCTGATAAAGATAATGTGTGTTAGTAACTTTATAATCTTCACGAAGCCAGCTTTGAAATGTGATTTCCTCCTAATTGTATTAATTAAGGTTTGTTTTTTCCACATCATTTCATTTCATGACATGGGGAAAAAGAAAATATGTACTGTCACTTCTTTTATGAATATTTCCGATGGTTATATAAGGATATTTTTACCATATTACAAAATTTTAGAACTGAGTAAATAGCGATAACTATAACTAAAGTAAAACGAAATGTTTTTTTCGGATTTTTCTGGATTTTTCAGTTAACACTTTACACAAAAACAATACCTATTTATTTACATAAATATTATTTATATACAAGATATGAGCCACACCAAACTTGGAAGGCTTTTAGCACAATCCCGACCAAAATCTTATCTTTCATAACTTGCGAAGGCGTGATGAAGCTGCGTACGATTTCTCATATTGATTGATGACTTCTATAAAATATTTATCTCAAATGTCGTTTATATGACTTCGTATTATGTATAGTTTGATTTTCCAATTCATTTGAAATGAGAATGAATAATTCACAACAGTACAGTTTGACCTGATTAGGGTCCAATTCGCTTATTAATCAAGAATTTTTATAAAACATCTGATTGAGTTATTGTAAAAACTTGATTTTTGTGTATAGGATGCCATAAAATTTAGGCTGGTATGTAATCTGTAAACAGCAGTTGGACAGACCATCATTAGTAAGGAATTTCAAAATTGTAAATCACATGCCAAAAAGTAATTAGTAGTATTATTAGCTGATGCTGATTCAGAAATTACGTAAATATCTAATTTGTGAATACGATAATACATAAATCTATTTAAATCAGTTGTTTCCAGATTTACTTACGTTTTAAACCTTGCTTTTCATTCTTATGAAATAAATTTGAAGTAATAAATGTTATCGTGTCGTAACGACGATCTTAATACACCCTACCCTATTCTTCTTATTTCTGTTATCTCTTATTTATTCCTTTCCATCCAATGGTTGCCTGGAAGAGATTGCTTTTAGCAATAAGGCCGCCACTTGTGGCACTAGTATAAGTATTATTTTTTTCTTCTTTCTTTGTAATTATTATCGTGTGTTGCAATAAAGAATTTTCTATCTATCTATCTATCTATCTATTCTTTAATTTTTGGTGGCATTGGTAAGCGTTTTAGCATATTTCGCGTTGCCAAATTGTTTATTCTTTTCCGAATTAGATTATAAGCCAAAATCAAAACAAAAGTTATTACTGTTGAACTATTGAAATCTAGCAACAGTTATTCGAAGTATGCGATGTAGTAGGCGATCATTAGCCTGCATCTTGCGAGACGCCAGCCTCAGGTGTGGTGAAACCATGAAGTCGACATTCAAGTAACATTGTCCACCTTTACTGTCGACGTAATGCTATAAATGGTTGGAGAAAATCGTTAGTTATAAAGTTGGCTTTTTACATTAAATGTAAAAAGCCAACAAATTACAAATACAAATTTTGTACCTCAGTTTCACATGCATAGTAAGGAAAAACATACAGTTGATGATGATGATGATGGTGAAAATCTGCCTATTAGACTATTTTTAAGTACATAATTCCTTTGCAGCGTAAGTATTGTCACCGGAATTCACTTTTTTTTTACATGGATAGGTTTACGTTTGACTACAGCCTGCCTGATGTTAAGCATTGCTGCCGCCTAGGGTTTAACACGTTGCTGTCAGATAAGACACTAATGAGGCTTTTTCTGACAGCTGAATTAAAAAATAAAAATTGGTGTAAAAAATGCTCAACAGATGGCGTTGTATGTTGCCCCTGTACAAGCGAGTTCTTCATAATACGTGAAACGGAACGTTACATAAACTTTACAATGCAATTTTATATTCAGTATGAATGAGACAAGTTTTTGGTAAAATTAATTTATTCTGGTAATCAATTTACAAAATACTAATATAAAAGTTAGACCACGATGTCTTTAAAAATATTCCACATTTTTTTGTAAGAAATGGAACGTTTTCATCTGACATGACAACATGACATATATTTTGACATCCCACCATCCATGATTTGTGTTTGTGTTGTATACATTTTGTTTTGTGTATGTATTGTCTATGTTTGTGTTTTCGAAGTAAAATGAAGAAAAACTGAAATATTGAGTTGTTTTTGTTACACCAACCTACAAGTTCAGAGTTAATTTAGTTAAACAATGTCGTCCGAAAAAAGAAGAAGTATTTGCCTTGTGATGTTCTGTAAGAACATCTTTGGTGTACATTAACAGTATACAGCGACATCTATTGAACCTATTTTAAACTATTTTTTTTTAATTGGCTCCCGGAAAAAGCCTCATTAAATCAGTATATGGATAACATTATTTTCAGTTTAAATTTCTTAAGAGGATTCATTGAACCAGTTACTAAACTTAAATTTATGTCGATTGACTAAACTAAGCTAATTATTTCAAGTTCTCGTTATGTCGATTGAGTTTCGGGACAATGCATTCCGAGAGGCAATTGTTTAGTCTGGCTTATGCTAATGCTCAAATATTTGACGCCCATTATGGATATAGTTTTAATATACTGTACCTACTATGAGTAGTTACATGATATGACTTACACAATAATAGCAAAACCTTGCATGTAATTTAAAATATCTCATTTCAAATCGTATATATCATAACTGACAGTCGTGACTCTTTCGCAGAATAACGTAATTCATTGAGTAAGTCCATCAATGAATTACTTATTTAAGTAAGGCAAGGCAAGTACATCGAAGTGGGCGCCCATCCTTCCACAGAAATAACCAGTAACTTACTAACTTAGTAATAATAATAATTAGCAACTTACTAACATTACTTATGGATTACCTATGTATGTAAATGCTATAAAGGCCGAATAGCCACAATAGGTACATGATTTACTTGATAACTAGTACTAATATGCCAAAAATATGATGATTTGTTGCTAGCTAACTCGAAAAGAATTTACTATACGAGACCCTAAAAAGTATACAAATTTCGTGATTAAGTAGTATTCATTTTGTTTTAGAATAAGTTTTATATTATGTCAAGGCAAATAAAGGCTTTTTTTTTTTTTTTTTTTTTTTTTGGTAGACGAATTTCGTCATGTTGGTCTCGAATTAAATTCAAAAAAGTGCGAACTTTTTGTTTGCGATTCATGTTCGGACAAGGATTCAGTCATATCTAAATTCAATGATTTGGCACCGGGTATTTCTATTCTAGACAAAAGTTCACTTCGCCTTCTTGGTTCACCGATTCTAGATGAGTCGTTTTCTCCTTTCGTAGAGGACAAAATTCAAAATTTCAGGTCAGGGACACTTCAGGCCGTCTGCTCAAAATTAACGCCCATATGGCTTTTACCATTATCAAATATTGTTTGTTTGTTCCAAAATTCACCTACTATTTACGATGTTGTCCATTGTGGCAACACAATGGGCTCCTTTCGAGCTTAGACAACATCGTAAAGGACACACTAGTTTCGGTTTTGAATGTGGACATGGATGACAGGACATGGTCGCAAGCTTCCTTACCTGTACGGTTAGGAGGTTTGGGTGTCCGCAAAATTTCAAGTGTTGCTTTACCAGCATTTTTGGCTTCTGTCCACGGTACTTACGAATTGGTCCAAAAAATCCTCGCACCTGCTTTAGGCCCGTCTGGCGTAGTTGTAGTTGCGCATACGGACGAAGCTAAAAATGCTTGGCGCCTGGCCTGTCCGAACACCGATTTCCCTACAACACCTCGTTCCCAGAGACTGTGGGATCGGCCGATCAGCGAACTAGCACGGAAATCACTTCTCGATACGTGTACTAGTTTCGCGGATCGCGCCCGTATCCTTGCGGTCAGTGTGTGGGAATCCGGTCTTTGGTTG
This sequence comes from Macaria liturata, assembly GCA_964023185.1. Lineage (NCBI taxonomy): Eukaryota > Metazoa > Arthropoda > Insecta > Lepidoptera > Geometridae > Macaria > Macaria liturata. The sequence continues at coordinate 6,094,749 of OZ026828.1, read as the reverse complement.
CAGGCCATGCCTTCTTTTAATACAGGAAACCTTTTAGACCCGACAGCTTTTCGACTCGCGGTTAGTTTGCGTTTGGGTGCGAGGAGCTGTGAGCCGCATCGCTGCCAGTGTGGTACTGATGTCGACCAGCTCGGGCACCACGGCCTCTCATGTTCGAGGAGTGCTGGTAGAATTAGCCGCCACGCTAGTCTGAACGACATCATTCGCCGGGCTTTTTCCACTGCCAATGTTGCAGCTATGCTCGAACCGAGCGGCCTAGCACGTGACGATGGAAAAAGACCTGACGGTATGACTCTTGTGCCCTGGAAGTTGGGTCGGCCCCTTGTGTGGGACGCAACTTGCGTCGACACATTGGCGCCGTCTCATCTGTCTTTGACACGGTGTCGGGCTGGAGCGGCGGCTATTATTGCCGAGCATCACAAGAGACGCAAATATGCTAACCTCGGCCGAGGTTACATATTTGAGCCTTTTGGAGTCGAGACTTTGGGGCCGTGGGGTCCGGGAGCCCATACTATTTTCCAAAACCTCTCGGAGCGCTTGGTTGACGCGACGCATGACCAAAATGCTGGCCTTTTTCTGGCTCAACGTATCAGCATTGCCATCCAGCGTGGTAATGCGGCCAGTATGCTGGGCACGCTGCCCTCTGGTAGTGGGCTGGAGCACTTAGATTATCTTTAGGCTTTTCTAAAGATTTTCTAAGTGCCCCTATTTGTAGTAGTTAGAAGTAGAATGTTTAGTTTTTCTTTCCTTGTTTTTATATTTTATTATTGTAAATAAAGTATGTTGTTTTTTTATTTTATTTTATTTTATTTTATTTTATTTTATTTTATTTTATTTTATTTTATTTTATTTTATTTTATTTTATTTTATTTTATTTTATTTTATTTTATTTTATTTTATTTTATTTTATTTTATTTTATTTTATTTTATTTTATTTTATTTTATTTTATTTTATTTTATTTTATTTTATTTTATTTTATTTTATTTTATTTTATTTTATTTTATTTTATTTTATTTTATTTTATTTTATTTTATTTTATTTTATTTTATTTTATTTTATTTTATTTTATTTTATTTTATTTTATTTTATTTTATTTTATTTTATTTTATTTTATTTTATTTTATTTTATTTTATTTTATTTTATTTTATTTTATTTTATTTTATTTTATTTTATTTTATTTTATTTTATTTTATTTTATTTTATTTTATTTTATTTTATTTTATTTTATTTTATTTTATTTTATTTTATTTTATTTTATTTTATTTTATTTTATTTTATTTTATTTTATTTTATTTTATTTTATTTTATTTTATTTTATTTTATTATACGAGACCCTATAATAGCATAACCTACACTTTGACCTGATTTAAAACAAGCAACACTGCATGGTTTCACTAGTTTCCAGACCCTTCGAAGTTGATTTCCATAGATATAGATAGATTCCATAGATAGTCCAAGTAATAGTATAGTATAGTTTGATATAAATGTATTATAGTATAATTTATGTAGGTAGATGAAGCCGCCTAACGCCGGCGCTGACCTCTATCTACTATTCTATTTTGGGCCTCTATTATGTTATGGTTTATATATTTGAACAAGTTGTCCTTATGCTCTTTGGCAGTGGGCTATTGCATTCATTCTCTTGATCGTTCTTATGTAAAGCTGGTAAAGTAAAAAAGGAATTAAAAAAAGCTCCTTGAGGTGATTTAAAATGTGATGTACTGACGGGGGCTTCATGTTTTTTTTTTACGTGGGTTAGGTTTACGTTTGACTACAGCCGGACTACTACTACTAGGAACCGAATAAATATTTGACGTAGATACATATATGTATTTTAATAGGACGTCAATATGAAATGACCTCAACTAAAATAATACAGTTTCAACAATGAATCCATTAATAAAAAGTAAAACTTATAATTGCTTGATACAACATGGAGATCTAATTTGTACGGTCTTTAAAACTATCAGAATAAATTTAGTTATAACTCTAGACAAACAGATTACCATTTATCACGTAACGTTGCAGCAAACCAACACAATTATTCGTTTAATTATCTACTTTAACGATATAGGTCTGCGTAGGCGCCTGTAGTTGGTCTTATTTTGCTTAATATCCTTTAGTAATTATTTTGCAAGTTACGAGACGGCGGTAAACATTCAGTTGCGCCAGGCTCTTTGGTACCTAACAGAGACCAGTGCGCACGCGCACAGAAGCGAAATTAGATAAAGGTTTATGTTTATTACTGTATTCTAAGAGTTATCTTACGTATCTGATGAACTCATATTGTGAGGAATTATTGTCTTTTTAATATATAACGGAGTTAAAACAAATTGTGCTGGAAGTTTCGTGACTCAAATACTAATAAGTAGTCTTTTCTGAAAATAACATGAACTAGGAAGAAACTTTTTAAATCTGGCCATTCTTTAGTAATGCCATATGTATGGTAAAACACAAAATAATAAATACGTATTTATCCGATGTTTTGATTAAAAGCTTATTTGTGAACACATTCTGTTTTGTGGACCATTATAAATAAATAAAAGGTAGGTAAACTCAACTCAACTTAAAAAAAAATACGAAATTAAAGGAAAGAACATTTCTTACGCAATACCATGTGATTAAAATCCTATTTTTAATTTTTCAACTAATACATTTTGTTCTCGATCTTTGAAGTAGATAGTTGTCACTATGAATGTTGTTCGTGCCTCCTTGTAAGCTAGCTCTAAAAATATCTGTTCAATTGTAATTGAATTGTTGTTATACCATCGTAATAGAATTGTTTAGATAAAAATCTGCGTTTGCCATTCATGATTTAATTTTAATGATAAAGATATTACAATCTATTTTTTTCTTGCTAAAGAATAGGACTCGCGTAATGTTATGTAATGTATAAATGACACTTCAATTAAGTTTTAAATGAAATAAATATTTATGTACAATGTAACTTGAAGACCACCAGATTTTTTTTAATTTTGCAACGGGTTGCAACAAATATATTTAAAAAGGAATGCTGTTACAAATCTTTGAATAATTATACCCTACGATTATTTTTGTGACCTATATTAATATACCTATATACAACCCTCCTACATCCATAATTCTTCAGTACTTATACCAATTTGTCTAACCTCAGCCTCCGTTTATTAAAATCAACTAAGTGTTTCCGGAACACGTCTCTCCAGTACTTTAGTATTTACTTGAGACTACAAGATTTCTTTACTTATAACAGAGGGCAGCACTTTACACGTTGTTTAAGATTATTATAAGCTTGTTGCTTACATTGTTTAGTTAACGATATTAGGGTTGTATTACATCAATAATTAACTTTACAGGCACACTGGCACATACAAAGGGAGGCCTATACCCAGCAGTGGGATCTCAAGGACTGTGATGATGATGACACACATTACTCGTGCTTATTTCCATTTATCATAAATCATTTCCCACAGGAAGTTAATTGGAAAATTACTATAGAATTGTTTTAGTTTCCATTTTCTCCGTATATATAGTTAGTTAGGTTTCTATTCTACGCTTCAGTCTCGGATAATTGATTGTATCGTCATTAAGTTTACGAGGCTTATCTGGAGAAAATGAGGGGAAATGCCGCTTATTAGTTGGGTATGCAAACACCTACTGTTGGTTTGGCTTCTGCCTTTCTTGTATGTTCGTTAGCGTGTTTTGTATGTTTGTTTTCAGTAACTTTTATAGTGGTATATGAAAAAATGTGGTTTGACAAGAACTCGTCCGTTTTACATCAATATGATGCCTATTATGATGTAGGTATTTGCCATACATTATATCTATATTTATTTTTAATTTTGGGCGAATCATGAACACGACCCTCTGTGCTCCGACCCACACTAAGCAAACCCTTGTGTCGTGGGTATTAGATAACGGATATAATACATGTATACTTTTTTGTGCAAATACATACTTATTATACATACAAAAGATCAGACTCAACACAAGTAATTATAAATTTTTAAATTCATAAATACTTGTGTCACGGAATCGAACCCGCAACCCCTAGATTAGAAGGCAGAGTCACTACCAACTAAGCTAACAGGCCAGTCGACCAGTCGAATTGAAAACTGTTTTGCACATAAAGATTATTGAGATTACCTAGAAAAGAAACAGAAATATATACCTACATATATGCTGTGTTGAAGTTTTATAATAAGTTAAAACACTGTACCGCGCCGCCGGTCCTAGTTCGTTATAAAATAGTAGACGCCCTACCTGGCAGCGCGCCGCCTCGGGCGAGGCAGGTCCCAATAATTTGCCACTTCCCTCTACTTGGACCTTATAGAGATATCAGCCTGCTCTAGAATGCAATCGTAATTAGAATGATGGAAACACGGAGATAGGAAATAAAATAATTATGCCCATTTCACACTTACGTGTGCGAATCTTGGCTGGGATATGGATGATTAGGGCTAGATGGACTAGACCGTATAATTCTTAGGTGATAAAATAAATCTATACCTACATTTTATGTGTAATAATAATTAATGTACTGTAATGATGATTCCGGAGGATCATAGCATATTTGCAGGATTGTTGCTCGGAAATGTAAGTAAGGGTGTGTGATATTTTCAACCAGTCTAGCAAATTAGGTACGTAGTAGATAAATGGTTGTCTTATTATTTCTCTTTTTAATTTTCCTTTTATTGTAATACCATTTGCACTCTAAATATAAAAAAGAGAAACAAAATCTGTGACAAAATTTAGAGCGTTAATTATGTGGGAGTGTGGATGTGTGACATGTTATTCTCGTAAAAAGGGCTCATCCTTCATCGAAATATATTATTCTATACTAGTGTATAGAACAGACAACCCGAACCAAAGCTTTGCTCCATTTTGGAAAGAGATTGAACTAAAATTCGCTGCAGCGCGAAACCATTGTTATGTCGTCTAACCAAACTATTAAAATATGCAGCGCCACCAAAACGACTTAAGCGCCGTGTATTTGCAAAATGGCGGCGCCCGGCAGCCCGTTTCTCGTAAGCATTGTTACACCGCGAAAAAATTTAAATCAAAGAGTTTTCAACGTTTAAATGGCTACTTACCGATGAAATGTTAAACCATCACTTTTTTTGGATGTTCTGGAGTGTATACGGCAGTCTTTAAGAACACAACCAGGCATTTGATGTTGTTATTTATGCGAGCCAAACACAACTACTCTCCACGGGCGTTGGATACTCACAGGATAGCTGCTGCACAGCGTGCAGCAAAAGCGTGGCGTAAGATCATGCAACGCGTTGCCTTCTCTTTACGTAGTTTGTAATATCTCTGTCATCCTAACTGGTTAATATTAAGTAAACTTGTAAATAGCACAACTTTTATAATCATACGAGTATTTCTACTTCTTTCTTGCCTACTTTTAAAAATACATGTAAAATAATACTGGGTATGTATAACAGTATCGGATGCGGTTTCATTCGAGCTCCCATTCAGTGGCCAATTAATTAGCGGCTACACCCTCCTTTAGTAGCGGCAATCAACTCATTTGTCCTTCGCTTGGCTAATCAAGTAGAATTTACTTGGTTTGTTTTTGCCGGATGAAAAATGGCCGAATTATGTTTAAATAAGTATGTACATGTCTATAAAAAGATTTCACTCATTACGTAAACATGGTTGTTTTTTTTTGTGCTGGTGGGATAGACTAGTCAGTTTTTTTTTTACCGTGGGTTAGGTTTACGTTTGACTACATTGGTTTTTGTTCATTTACCTAAATTATTTAGATATACGTTGAAAAATAGCGATCGAATCATTACGACTAAGACCGGAAGAATTTATGGAGTAAAAATTGCAAAGGTATAAAGTAGGTAGGTAATCAAAGACTGCCTGCCTGCTCTATGTATGTACTTGACACAAGTTTTTTTTGCCATAATATATATCAAAGACACCTCTTTTAAAGGCCAATAGGTAGGTATTAATGGATTTTAATGAACCTATCGAATGTCATATTCCGTTTTCTTGTCAATTTGATTTAAGCAAGTTAATCGTAGGTTAACTTGCTGCTTGTAAAGAACAACTACAAAACTAGCCGGATACCAATTCCCTCCCTATTTCTGTCCCAGTGAAGGGAATGCGTAGGCAGTATTGCAACGATCTGCGATAGTATTGAGACTATTGAATGCTATAGTTGCTGCGTACGCCTCATTCATCAATTGAATTGTAGATAACGATGCTATTTTGCAATGCTATGACAGCGGCTTGACAACGCCGGTGTTTTGTTTATGGGATTCTAATTGGTTTGGAATGTGGGGTATTGTTGTGGAAGTGGTAAAGGTTACTTATTTGGATTAGATATGTGACATGATTTTATACCAACAATATAACATCAGTGCATTATCAGAGTAGTACTCGCTCGAATAGAAAGGTCCCGGAAAATTTATTTTGTAATTTAGAGGTTGCTTATTAAACCCCACCCCCACCTTTTTTCTCGAATAATAAATATTAACATGACTTTTTATAGTTTTCAAAGAGTTATGAGAAAATAAAATCTTGTTACTTCTGGGCCAGTAGTAGTAGTTGTTACAGAGGTTGTAACTTATGGAAAAACTTTAATTTTAGATTCACAGTCAATTGATAACTTCAGAAAAAACCGCCATAAGTTGCTTCATTGCCTGAATGAATAGAAATAAATCTGTTTCATAACTTTTTGAAGTTGTTGTTCATGATTCAATACAGTTTATTTATATTTTATAAAACTCTTGATTGAGGTATCATTTACACAAGAAAATCAGTTAATATTAAACCAGATATCCATAATCAAGCCATTTTTAGAACAATTTAAATTAAAATGTGTGATCAACGGCCATTAGTTATTATCAACGCCAAGTCATTACCACTGGTGCCATAGTACCTGCGAAGTACTTATTTATTGACTTCAGCTGATCTAAGATGGACTCAGTCAATTTCCGAACTACAAATTAATGGATAAGAGTTTAGATAAATACGAGTATAACTAAAACATTACAGTTATGGGCACAAATTTACAAATTTTGATAATTAAACGTTAGTGAGTAGAAAAATAACAGGTTTTACATTATTCCTATGTTCCTTTATGCTCAATCAGCTAGCGCCTAAATTAAAGTATTTCCTCTCTCTTCAGTCGTCGTCTTCTTCATGACTGAGGGTCGTGACTCCCCCGCAGGCATATGTCGTTAGGGGAGTTCTCTTGGGCAGAAATATCGTGATGGGCGCCCAAGTCCTTCCACGGAAGACACAAAAAGTTAAAGTATTTTAATGCTCATTAAAATAGCTCAATATATATATATTTTAATGAACAGTCGGCAAACAGCACATACGAAACGGCGCCCCTGTTGGCCGCCTCTTCTAAACTGTAGTTTTAGATGCAGTGATTTGATTGAGGTCAATAACTAATTGATACAATTACCCTATAATGCACACATACATTACTTTTGATACGGGTGGTTTTTTATACTGAACATTCGGGCATTTGACAAGATCATACAACATTGCAAAATGTCCATTTTAGCTTGCCTGTACCAATCTAATGCTAAAGGTCCGTCTAGACAATCTCATGCTTGATTCATGAAGTTATAAATTAATTACCATCTGAGTACTGTTTACCTATTTATTAAGAGGATATTTATTCAATGTAGTTACCACAGATTATGATCTTAATTATTTGAATGTTATCTCTAGAGATACAAATAACTTCTTTTCCTGTAGTTTTTTAAAGATGTAACGTTCAGCGGCGGAATGTTTATGAAATTGTGAAGCTTTTCTCTTGAATAAAGTATGATTTTTATTTTAGATATAAATCTGAGATAAATTTACTTGATTAAGAAGAAAAAGACGAAGTGATCAGGTGTTTTTAGGAACTCAAACTCAATTTATTGCTAAATCATAGTTAATATTTTACAAGTCACTGATAACCTCACCAATTCTTGTATTTGTATAAACTCAATATTTTATTTTGGCATTTTTTTTAAAGCTGAATACAAACTTTTTCGTTGTAATTTTTGCTAAATCATCAACATGTTTCTAAGATCGTTTAGAATTAGTTCCGGGAAATAGCTCGTACGTTTTCAATCAGTGCTTGGAGTGTTGCCTCGCCTGATATCCGGCCTCGCTCGTGCCTGACGTCATCACACCCCGATAAACTCCACAAAATGGCTAAACCACACTTATTTTATATGAGGGATAGTTTGTATCTGTTTAAGTGTATGTATGATCCGTGAAAGATCATGTTGAACCCATTGGATAAGAAAACAATTGAAAGAGATTTGTCGTAAAGGTGGATGGGTTATTTATTGACGCTCAGGCTCTTTTGTATGCCGGTAGTCTGTATGCACGATGAGTTTACGTAAAACTTGTTAACAAAAAGGTTTGTACAGAAAATAGATAGATAGCTGTCTCTATGTTAAGCAGACTATGTTTCTATCTGACGACATCGCAAAAACAGGACTACAAATCGAATAAGACTGCACTGGTTAGCTTGAGGTTCAACTCAGTTCAAGATACGTTTGTGTTCAATCTTTATATTTTTTTAAAAGTAAGCTTTGCGTTTTATTCCTACCTGAAATAATGTAAAAAAATATAGTCTAAGAAGTATTACACTGTTCTTGGCGGTACCTTTACTTGTATCTAAAATGGTAGGTATCTAGTTTTTACGTAATTAAATCATATTTTTTAAATCCTACTAAGTCTTGTTAGTCTTCTTAACTACATTTGCAAAATAATTAATAAAATAGTTAATCTACATATTATTATGATTTTGATATTATTATCCTATTTTCCTTGAAGCGGCATTGGTTGACGACTTAGGTAGGTAGTTCAAGTCACGGGTTCTATATGTACGAGGTCTGCTCAAGATCGGTGCTACTGCAAAATAAGACTTATGCCCAGTGCTTGGATAGTAAACGTTGTAGAAAATAATGATCAAGATTCTATTCTATCTTCTTCTATGACACTCAACACCAGAGTTGGCCGCTCACATTTGATAAGAAGATTTTAACTTCCACTATCATTATCATCGTTTCAAGTCACTTATATTTTGACAACTGAATAAAAACTGCGCGCATTAAACATTACAAATTGCTGTACCGGTTTTTTAGTATAAAAACTTGATGGTACAGTTTGGTAGCAGTGTTCAGCCACTGGGAAATATACAAGATAAAATATTATTCAAAGGAAACATCAATCATGTTTTGATCCTTATCTTAATAAGAAGCTTATTCGACTGAGTTATCAAGATTTTGTATGAAACGCTTGAATTAGCCGCTTTGGTGATAGTAGTCACAAATTATTGCATATGGTTGTTGTAGATAGATAGATAGATAAAACTCTTTATTGTAACACACATTGAAAAAAAGACAAACAGAAACACAAAAGATTTAAAAAATAGTGCCACAACTGGCGGCCTTATTGCTAATAGCTATTTCTTCCAGGCTTTAGGCTTTAGATTTAGGTTTAGGCAGGTTGAAGGTAATTTTTTTTAAAAATACTAAAAGATATGGTTACCTAAGACCGTGAATTTGTAGTTGGATTTATAATTAAAGCCGGAGCCATTTTAAAACGGTGTCATTACTACATTTTTAATTCTCTTTCTTAAGTCTTTTATAGAATTTGCTTTTAGGGTTATCTGCATTAACACCTCGCTGTAATAAGTGTACAATTAACAATCATTCTAAACTTTGAAATGACAAGGTACATCCGTAAATTCTGTTATACAATAAATAAAAAAGACAGCATAGTTCGGGCTTCAAAACCCATAAAAAATTAAAACTATTATCCAACACACACACACACACACACACACGCTAGAATGACCGCAGTAAAGACACTCGACCAACCAAGCCCCCGAGTAATTTGAAATTACTACTTCCTTGTTAGTACGGTCTACTTCTCGAAATGGGTTTTTGGACGCGTTCCCAACGGCCAAAACTACTCACAAAAGTTTGTCTTATCATTAGACTCTTTAGCACCGCCATAATTATCACTTATCTACCTCAACTGAAGTGTTTCATCGTCTCGTTCATTCCCGAATGAAAGACTAGGATAGATAATGTAGAGAGCCTGTCTTGTTAACCCGTCCCACTTTCGCCGTTTTGACGAATACGCAAAACGATGGCTTAACAAGACTTGCCTTTATGCGGACGTTTGCAATTATCTCTCTCGAGTCCGATAATAAGCCTGTGTGCAAATAAAAATGGAACTAATAACTTCTGAGTGCGATATAACTTGGATGTAGCTTGTTGCGTATTAAATAAGTTGCAGTAATGCTGCCACCAGTTATACATTTAAACTTATATTGGGTAAATTCAACAAGCAAGGTCGAAAGGCCTCTGAGCGACGGACCTTCCTTTCTGATGGAAACACATTAACCAACCTTGTGACTATTAGATAAGACTCATACAACCTAATGTTGTAGTACCAGCTAAGTTTTAGATGCGTTTTTGTTCCTTGATTGTTTTAAACATGGAAAAAAGAGGTTTATGACTCCTTAAAGCCAGACAAAGAGGTTGCGGTCAGTGGCATCGGTTAAATAAAAACTCCACGGTCTGTCCATTCCGGTTTCCTGCAAAGGATTTCAACTCTAACTCATTGATTTCATTAATTAGTCGACGCTATTAGTGATCCAGTCACGTAGCTACAAAACCATGGGGTCCGATTCAATGGCAAAAAGTATCTAATCATCCTGTTTGACCGCAACCTGAGACGTTCTCGGAAATTAGTGAAGTAGCAAGACCTAGACTGGCAGCAATTAACTGAGATTAACTCTGAAGTAATCGGGATTATTGCAGTGGTAAGATTCTTGGCAAATATAATCAAGGATAAATCTGTACTAGGATTGCGATAATAATGATGTTGTTGAGGTTTTGGATTAAAAATATCATAATCGTTATCGGGTGCCATCTTCAAAATTTCTGCGATCCCATGTTGCTTTCTTTAGATGCGTATAGCTCAGTTTCGCAAAATATCACTGGCGCAATAACTTCAAATTACTAAAAATAACCAACCTACCGTTTTAAGAAAAATACTAATGTGTACTGCAGATTAATAAATAAACCTATCTATTGCTAAAGAACAGTTGGAGAATAGGAATAACTTTGTAGTAAGTATCAATTTTAAAACCTATTTAGTGTCAATTCGCTCAAAAGTGTATCAGTTCTGCAGCCCGTCTTTTATAACTAGTTATTGCGTACGATGATGATGATGCATTCCAAGCTGATTTCGGCTACGGCGAACGTATTTCCTACGGATAAGTTACTGATGCGTCCTCACATGACTGATATACCCGATTTTAGCGGTGAATGTTCTAGAACAGTTGTTACATGTGTTATTGTGTATAATACGAGTATGTACTTTGATTGGGTGCATCCATTTGAATCTAGCCTCATTAGAGCCTACACTCATGTTTCCTAAGGCCTGTAACGGTACATCATTGTTCGCGGATTGAAATAAGGCTGCGGTCTGATGTGGGAGGAATAATACAGTGATCGTGTACATATTGATACAATAGGGTTTTATAGTTCTATGTGTTTATAGAGGCATCATCTGTATTATCAGCCTGCGATCGCCCACTGCTGAGCATAGGCTTCTATTTTTGTATGTCATTGTATAGAGAAGAGACATACATACATAGGTTGCAAAAATACTTCGGTCGCTTATAGGAAAGATGTACACGATGTACACTGTATAGCCAAAATATATCGTTTTTAGCGATATTGTTGCGATTTGTTATTTAAATTTGTATTCCAAATTTTTTAAATATGTTTTAAATTGTCTACTACATCTTTGGGTCATATATAAAGTATGGAATAAAGTTTATGGATTTTTTTTTGTTAATAAAATTTAAAAAAACGCATATCAAATAAATTCGGTATTAATAAAGCACTAGTAAAGATAGATGCACCTAAGTCAATACGTTCAGTATGGAGATAGTCCAAACATAAAAATACCTCTGTTGAGTGTGCCTAAGTTACACGTAATCCGCGAAAAATTCCATGAATTCATAAATACAACTTTATTATCCACATACATACAACGATGTCATGGGAATGTTTGTAAAAGAGCCACGCTGTGGAAACGTAGAAACAATTACTAGCCTCTAGTGCTTGTGACTTGTGAAATCAAACTGCATTCCTACATGGAGCTGGATTTGAGAACTTGATTACATCACGTGGATATGATATTTGTGTTTGAGTTATCTGTAAAACCTACTTGCTAAAAAAAAAACCACATAAAATTAAAATCGATTCTTCTTTGTCGTAGTTTTCACAAAGATCACCTTGAAATGAGTACAATTAAGAAGCCACATTGCATTTCTCTTGCGTTTTCATCTAGGCGCTTTCGTGGTTCGTAAAACACGTCAAATTGTAGGTTCTGATTGTTCGTAATAATACAATGACAGTCGTTCACAGTTTCAGCTCAGAATCGGTATTAAAAATCGTAACGCCAAAACAGCCACCGATAAAATAAATAAATATTCCGGGACTTTGCACACAGCTTCATCTAGCCCCACACTAAGCAAACGCTTGTGTTGTGGATAGTAACCAGATAACAGATATAATACTGAATGCGCCTGGATTCTTAATATGTGTAATTGCGAAATTATGACCTAATTTTGGCAGAGAGTAAAAAGTGAAAGGACTCACGTGGGTAGGTAGGGTCTTCCTTCGTGAAATATGCGGCAGCTCCTCCGGGACCACTTGTATCCAACGTATACGCGGTTTAACAACACTGCAAAGGCTTCTTGAATAGGTTTTGGTATAGATCAATTAATTTATTATGCGCGCGCGCAGAGCTGAATTTATTGCAGCCATCACGTCCGAGGGTGGATTGCTTCTTCTTGTTTAGCGCGATGGCCCCACTACTTCATTGATAGACAAGGACGGGAATAGGAAATTTGGATAGGAGGAAAGGAGACATTACAATCTGCCAAATTACTTTACGCGATTGTAAAAATAACGTTTCCTGTTACGCATTGGCGTTAACATCCCCCCCGCCTTGACAGGTCGGAAGGCCTTCAAAGTACAAGGCACTTTCAAAACAAAGTCACTTCGACATAACATGACTATCAAAACAAAAACAAAAAATGAATTTAAGACTAATAAATAATCCAAAACATACTGGCTAGTGTTTTATAAAAGAAAACCTAGTTACTTAATTAAGACTAAATATCATTATTATCCTAGCAATAATTCTTATAGCTAACTAATGAGAGTTTGTGGACTGTATTTAAATTTTATTGAGTAGGTAAAGGATACACCTTAACGACGGGTCGGCGATATATGCCAGTCTTCGTACGCACATCGACAACTCTAACAACTGAATCTTTGCCCTCGAAGGTTTTATCTATCACGCCAATAGGCCAGTCAAGAGGGGCGCTATTTTCAGACTCAAGCAAGACTACAGTTCCTTTCTTGATAGAATCAGTAGACTTCGTCCATTTATTCCGCACTTGGAGAGTGTGAAGATATTCAATCTTCCAACGCTTCCAAAAAGACTGCACTAAATGATCGACGATTCGTTTCTTTTTCAAGAGATTGAAATTCACGTCAGATAGATCTTCTGAAGGAAGAGATTTCAGTGGAGTAAGCACCAAAAATGTGCGGGAGTCAAAGCTAGTGGTTCAGAAGGGTCACTGCTCAGCACTGACAGAGGGCGTGAGTTCAACAACGCTTCAATTTGTGTTAGAACGGTCAACATCTCCTCGTATGTCAAGAGCTGAGTTCCTACTACCTTAGCAAGAATAGTCTTGACAGAACGCACGTTGATCTCCCAGATTCCTCCCATGTGAGGAGCCGAAGCTGGGTTTAGCCGAAATTCAATGCGCTTATCGCGCAACTCATTTGCGAACTTGTCGCGGTACTCTTCAGATTCGAGTAATTTATACATTTCCTGTAGGTAGGATTTGGCTCCAATAAAATTGGTCCCTCGGTCACAATAAATCGTGCCAATTGGGCCTCGTCGTGCAAGGAAGCGACGAAGGGAATTCAGAAACGATTCTGTGCTAAGAGAAGGAGCTAATTCGATGTGTAGACTCTTTGTAACCAGACATATATAAATACATATATACGCACGAACAGTGCTGACACCTCGACTGCGATGTAAAACCAAGTTTATGGGACCACAATAGTCTACTCCAGTGTGACAGAAAGCCTTAGCTTCATTCACTCGACAAGGGGGCAGGTTACCCATCATAGGAAACTGCTTAGTAGGTCGCACACGAAAACAGACATTGCATTTTTGCACTCTGTTTCGCACGATATTGCGAGCCGACATAATCCAATATTTTTGTCTCAATAACGACATTAAAAGTTGCGGTCCGGTGTGTAAATTTTTGATGTGATAATATTCAATGATCAAATTCACAATATGATCACGACGTGGCAGTAAGATGGGGTGCTGAGAGTCGTACTCAATATCAGCATTAGTCAGCCGCCCGCCAACGCGTAATACATCTTGTTCATCGACGAAAGCATTGAGCTTACGAAAAGCAGGTGGTAATTGTTTTCCCGCTTTGTATTTAGCAATCACATCGGCAAAGTACACACTCTGGAGCGACTTAATAATTGCAAGCTTTGCAATTTCAAAATGTGAGTTTGAAAGGTTCGTCGGTAATTTCTTGACGAAACGTAAAACATAAATTACTATTCTGAGTAATTTAAACCAAGTGGAGACTCGATTAGCGAGCTCACACAGTATGGGAAGTGGTGGAACAGACGAATCAGTCGTCGCCATTACCTTTACTTTAGCTTCAGGAATGCTTTCAGATGTACTGAAGTCATCATTCAACGGCCACGTGGGCTGAGGTTGTTGAGCAAACGTAGGACCATTGAACCACAACGGATGCGCAACCAGTTGCGCGGGAGTTAAGCCTCTGCTCAAACAGTCAGCGGGATTATCTTGACCCGAAATGTGACGAAAATGACTCGGATCAAGCAACTCGTGAATCTGCGATACTCTGTTTGCGACAAATGTCTGCCAACGACTTGGCGTAGAATTAATCCACGCGAGCGCCACTTTGCTGTCTGTAAAAGCATAGACAGAGCAAGCCGGCAAAGCGTAGGTATCAATTACTACACGCATTAATTTGGCCAGGATAAGACACGCGCACAATTCCAAGCGAGCGATAGTTACGACCGTTTTCGAAGGCGCGACGCGCGACTTAGCGCAAACCAGGTTGATGACACTCTCATCACGATCAGGGAAATATACGTGAATATATACAACAGCTCCGTAAGCTAGTTCCGACGCATCAGCAAACCCGAGTAAAGTCACGACGCACTCATTAGTCACACCTACATGACGCGGTAATCGAACATTTTGCACTAATGGTAACTCAGCCTCGAATTTTTCCCATAATTTTACGATATGAGAATTTGGTGTTTCGTCCCAATCTAAATTCTGTTCCCACAACGACTTAACTATAAGTTTCGCCAGAACTAAGGTAGGAGCAAAGAAACCAATCAAGTCCCAAAATCGTGCAATTCGAGACAATATGTTTCGTTTGGTGCAAGGACGAGAGTCGAGGTTCACATTAAATACAAACATATCTTCCGCAGGCAACCAATGCAAGCCTAATATTTTCAGTTGATCACTTGGACTAAACTCGACCGCATCGGAAACGCGATGGTCAGCTGGTATACTTTCCATTACCGCCGGCGAATTACTAGAAAACTTCACTAAATCAAACCCGGCCGCTGCAAACATGTTTATCAATTGATTCGATAGTTCGACCGCGGCTTCTTCAGTAGGCGAGGACGTAGCCAGGTCGTCCATATAAATCTCTCGCTGTGCAACACGGCTAGCGTCCGGGTACCGTTCACATTCTTGAATAGCCAATTCCCGTATAGTACGAATAGCCAAAAACGGGCTACAACATAAGCCGAAAGGAACTCGTGTCATTTCAAATAATTGAATCGGATCATTAGGATCAAATCTATAAAGCAATCTTTGAAAGCGCCAGTTATCATCACTCATTAAAATCCTTAAATACATTTGTCTAATATCAGCACTGATAGCAATCGGTTGCAAACGAAATCGCAATAATATTTCGAACAAATGATTTTGTAGATTAGCACCCGTGTGTAAAATCTGATTCAACGAAACGCCGCTAGAGGTCGCGGAGCTGGCATCTAATACTACTCGTAAACGGGAAGTCAGTCTGTCCGTTTTCAAAACCATATGATGCGGGATAACGTAATGAGGCGTATTAAATTCTTTCGTGACGTCATCGATCGCGCGTAAATAACCCTTATCTAAATATTCACGAAACACATTATCGTATTCTAATTTAATAGACGGGTCAGTTAACAATCTACGCTCGAGCGATAAAAATCTACGCTTCGCATTTCTCATCGAATCACCTAAACATACCGGGTCTTCTTTGAAAGGAAGAGACACCACAAATCGGCCGTCATCGTTGCGTCTCGTAGTGTTGACGTAAAACTCCTCACACTTTAGCTCGTCCGGAGAATAATTATTTTTATGAATAGAAGGCACTTCTTCTAATTCAAAAAACCGGTTCACACTGTTATCGGGTGTTTCCATTGTACAATACGCACGGACGTCATTGCACGTATTATTTTGCACCGGAGCTTGACCTACAATAATATAGCCTAACAATGTTTCAATAGCTACCGGCTCACCGGGACTACGTGAAATCGTATTCGGGCGCAGTATTCTAGCGAACATATCGGAGCCTAGAATGAGGTCAATGCCCGACGGCACATTAAAACGACTATCCGCTAAAGGCAAATCTTTCAAATAATCGAGCTTCGTGGTATCAATGAATGACACCGGAAGTGCATCCGTGATCCTATTCACCACGAGTGGTTGGATAGTAAATTGTAACTCGTCGTTGTGCCGAGATCGTAACGTAAGACAAGTAATGCCTTCAATCGGGTTGGTGACGTCACCGACCCCTGAAACGTACTTACTCGACGTGGAGTACAATGGCAAGTTTAGTAGACGACAACAAGCAGTCGTCATGAAGTCGCGCTGCGACGCACTATCAATAATCGCGCGCAACATATGAATTTGCCCCAACTTGTCAACATAATGACATTGCGCTGTACCTAACAAAACGGAAGTCGAGGTACCGAGTGTACCCGCTCCGTCTGTAGCAGCTGGGCACTTTACACCAACACACAAACTGACCTGCGTATTACTGACACTAGGGCCGTTGAGTGTGGAGTTACCAGAAGATTGCTGCTCGTTTCCAAAATGCAATAAATCATTGTGAAAGCGCGAACAAGTCGAACATTTATTTTTCACAGTACAATCGGGTAATTTGTGTTTACCAAAACAACAAATACACAGATTATGACGTTTGATTACTGCATACCTATTACGGGCAGACAACGATAAGAAGGTTGGACAACATTCCAATGAATGGAATTCCACAGATTTGTCACAACAAATACAATTCGGACGATCCTGCACGTTCACAAAAGTTTTAATATTTTTCGATTTTATACCTACAGTCTTATTTGAAGTCTGTTTATTATTAAATTCTAAAGCTTTACGTTGCTGAGGAAATTTCGAACTAACATTCACAACATTATGAGCGCGTTTTAACAATTGCGCGTGTTTACGTACGAACTCAACAAACTCGTCGCAGGTCGGCAACCTATCCTTATCTTTATCGCACCTGGACATCTCGAACGCTTTAATAGTTTCAAGGTCAATGCGCTTGCATCCGATATGAATGAACAACAAATCGTCTAAGCGGGTTATATTTAGTTGCCGTAACGCTGAAATAATCGAATTGAAACTATCAATATAATTTTCAAGGGCTACGGGGCTACTCCCAGTTACTGTCAGATTCATTAATTTATCGAGATAATTAGCAGCTACTATGCGTCGATCATTGTATCGATTTAGCAATGACGTCCAGAGAACTTGATAATTTTGAGCCGTCGGCAAAATACCTTGGCAAACAATCAGGGCTTCGCCACTGAGTTTGCTCATCAAATAAATAACTTTTTCGCCATCTGACAAACTAGTATTTTCGTGTATTGCTGTACGAAACGTCTCATAAAATATGGGCCAGCTTTCTTGAGCTCCGGAGAAACTACATAATTCTAACTTAGGAATTTTTATATTTAACGAATCCTGACTATTTTTAGATGCAGTTTCCCTGTGCTGTTGCTTTGTTAATTGGTTAACTTTATATTTAATTTTAGCATAAAGCTGTTCGAACGCCATTAATGTTTGATAAGTCGAAGCAGTTTTTGCCGCGCTTTCTTCCGTGGATACCTCACGCGAAGATTTCAACTCGATCGTTTCAACGAATTTATCGTGCATACTGTCAATAGTATAGCATGATCCTAGGAATGCCTCAATTTCAACAGTATTATCAGAATCTAAGTTTTGCAGTGAGTCATACAAAGACTGCATATGACCGAAATATGCCGTTAATTTATTTTGGAGCCTATCAATTTCCTTTTCTTTCTTGTCCGTCATTTTAACTATATGAATTAATTACTGAGGTAGTATTCAGATCTTATCTAAAGTTCTATTAAATAACTAGCCAGTAAATTAAATTACTTAATAGTAAAAGTAGGTAGTAGTTACCTACTACAGTGCGAAACAAAAAAAACTACTTATTGCGGGTAAGGTTCAAATTTTTGCAAATCACTTTGATTTATATGTCGAAATTTATAAGGAATCCGGTCGAAGTGACCATAAAATGAATGCGCCTGGATTCTTAATATGTGTAATTGCGAAATTATGACCTAATTTTGGCAGAGAGTAAAAAGTGAAAGGACTCACGTGGGTAGGTAGGGTCTTCCTTCGTGAAATATGCGGCAGCTCCTCCGGGACCACTTGTATCCAACGTATACGCGGTTTAACAACACTGCAAAGGCTTCTTGAATAGGTTTTGGTATAGATCAATTAATTTATTATGCGCGCGCGCAGAGCTGAATTTATTGCAGCCATCACGTCCGAGGGTGGATTGCTTCTTCTTGTTTAGCGCGATGGCCCCACTACTTCATTGATAGACAAGGACGGGAATAGGAAATTTGGATAGGAGGAAAGGAGACATTACAATCTGCCAAATTACTTTACGCGATTGTAAAAATAACGTTTCCTGTTACGCATTGGCGTTAACAAATACTTATATACTTTTATTTTGTAAATACATACTTATACTACGACGACGTTACATGCTCGAGATTTCTTTATTAACTATGTAGTCTCACTTCTGTATGTATAGTCTGGCTAACGAAAGTAGATACTGAAAAAGCGCGGCAAATTTAAAAAATATCAGCATGGTAGCCCTAAAGTGAAAAGGAAAGTTGAAAAACTCACTTTGATACTTTGACATTTATTTTTATTTTACTTGTGGATGCTTGCAATTTTGTCCGCGTTATGACGAGATTTAAAGTACCTTATATCACTGGTTAACTCTTTATTACCTCCATACCAAACATCACAAGGATGCGTGACTCCATTGCGGCGTATAACAAACAGGCTATCAAACACTATCATGAGTTTAATTATTTATAAATATATGTGAGTGAGTATGTATCAAAGAAAACAACACCATGTATATTTATAGTATTTTTTTAATGATTATAATCAAAATCTGAATCTAAAAATTCAACATGAAGTGAATCGTCAGAATCACTGGAGTTGCTGCTGTCTCTTACATTGATAAAAGAACAATAACATTACACAAAGTAACTATTAGGTACTTATTTAAAATCAAAAAATATCAAGACAATTTGACCGTACTAACCTAAAAATCAGTCACAGCACGTAAACAATCCTAGTTTTTCTCGAAATACGGCTTGTTTCATAAGCCTTTTCTCTTCATATTTCGAAATCATACAAAACAATAGCTTTCGCACTTCACTCTTTATAGTTTTATTCATTTTTATAGCATTAACACGGATATATCACAACAAAATTATACGCAAGTCAACCACAACGAAACATTAACAACACGCCATTTTGTTGCGTCAGAGATAGGGATACCATACACTGATTCTGATTCTACCAAATCATTCGGAAAACAGCCGAAAATTAATTTCTTAAAAATAAAATTGCCATGCTTTTCCCTAGTAAATAGTGTACCTAATTAATTAAGCTATTTATTAAACCAACTTAAGGCTTAGTGGTGCTCTTGAAATGATCCTCAACACGTACATACGATACTTATTTTCGATGAATACAATTTTAGAACACTTACGAATTTTTAAAACCCATTTTATTTAAGGTATAAAATAAGCTTGTATTTAAAATGCCTTTTTGGAATCAAGTGTCCATAAGTACTTTCTGCTTAAAATACCCCAATATGAAGGGTAAATACCCGATGGTAGGAACACTTTAGTGTTGTCATGTAAAAAGTTTGCGAAAAATACCAGTATCTACTTTCATTAGCCAGACTCTACTAGGCGTCACACTTTTTATAGCTGTGAAAATAAAAACACAAAAAAAAGAAAAAACTTTTGAACAAATGTCACTGTCAATGTAGCGCATGTAGCGCCGTCCTCCTGTCAAACCTCATTCATTTCTCGTGTGCGGGCGTCGCAACATCATAAATTTCGTTGAATTTTACTATTTAAATTTTTCGAGGTAAAAAGTGTTTATTTCATGTGTTCAAGTGGTAAATTAGGAAAAGGGGCATCGGAATTTTAAAATAACATCGAAAATTCGACGTTTGGTACAAAAACTAAGCAATTTATCAACCAGCTCAAAGGATAAAGGTTAGTGCAACTACTAACTTACCAAGCAATCTTACTGCATTTATTCATCATCGATTTTAATTTTCTTGGTACAATCTTATATATTTTATAAAACTATACCGAATAGATCGTAAATATAGTTTTTTTTTCAACAAATGATATAACGATCTTTTTTTGAAAATTCCCACATTTTTGTCATGTAGATCAGAAACATGACTTTTCTAGCAATGTTTCTGTAACGATGTTTTTTTTCGATTTGCCGACATATTTGTTGTTTTTGTTACAAATACAGTACAACAAAATATGAATTTATTTATTACCATTTTCTTACATACATTGTTCTACAGTTTATTCAATGTAAAAAGAACTAGATTTTCTGACCTATAACGGTTATTTTGTATGTGATTCATATTTATTTGAGCACGGTTAATAACAAACTAGTCTAGTGGCGTAACGCGATTACGTACAATGACTTTAAAAGTGTTACTACTTTATAGCAAATAAACAATTATTAAATTGAGTGGCATACATTACCTACATTCAATGTACATTGTGGCGTTATACTCCGTGACATTAGAGCGCGGTTGATAACGAATTAGTCTTGTGGCGTAACGTGATTACGTACAATGACTTTAAAAGTGTTACTGCTTTATAGCAAAGTAACAATCAATAAATTTTGTGGCATAAAGTATAACCTATATTCAATGTTCCCTCGTTATACTCCGTGACATTAGAGCGCGGTTGATAACGAACTGGTCTAGTGGCGTAACGTGAGTACGTTCAATGACTTTAAAAGTGTTTCTGCTTCGTACCAAATTAACAAATATTCAATTTAATGGCAAATAGTGCATCCAATGTCCCTACATTGAAGCGTTATACTCCGGGACATTGGAGCCCGGTTGATAACGAATTAGTCTAGTGGCGTAACGTGATTACGTACAATGACTTGTTACAAAATGTTAATGCTTATGACAAATTGTCAAATATACAGCGGCATAAGGGGAGCACGTATAACGATGATGTGACAAAGTTAGAATACTTTTCTTTCCACAATGATACTAATGATCTTTATAATTCTGTTGTAACAGAATATGATTGCTATTACACGAAGTCACGGTCAGGAGACCCAGTGCCAGTGAATTTGAATTCACAAGTGTCAGACAAAAATTACCAGATTGGAGCTAACTCAATACTTCCTAACTATCCTGCCAGGTATGTTTGCGAGCAATTTAAATCGAAGCAAGTCACCTAGCCAGGTCCATGCACTTATAATGCACAAGATGTTTCTGCTTCAGTATCTTTACCGATGGAAATACGTGAAACGTGGAGGATCCACTCAGAACAAATATTAGGTCATGACATTATTGAAGTATTATCTAAACTTTGGGGTAAAGTCCTAATGGAAGGAATTATTTAAAACTAATATTAAACTTTAAGGATAAAGAAAAAATTATTTCCTGAAACTTTCAGCCACTCTAAAGCGCCAAAGCTCAACTTAAAAATGACATCATTTTTTATGGAAAGTATCAAGCTCCGCTACAATCTATTGGAATCCTATTAGGATTGCGTATTGCTGGACTTACTAATTTAGCGTCTTCATTGTTTAAGACAACTTAACGAAAGTGGAGATCCTGAATAAGCTCTTCTTTGGGTTTCCATTCGAAGATACAAAAGGTGAACGTGAGTTCACAATTATATCACTGAAACAAGAATTAAGTGCTGTTTTTACTGAAGTAAAATGAGACGATCCTTAATTCGGCATGACTCTGATAAAAGCCACTTAAACTGCTCAAAGAAGTCCAGCCCTTAAGAAAAGCTAGAAACAAACTGCAGTAAGTCCATTCTAAGTTTCAACTGACCAAAGCACCCAAACAGGGTACCAATAAAACAAAGTACCAACCAAACCTTTTTTTTTTTTTTGGCCCAGGAAAACCTATTACCAGCTCCACCTACACCGCGAGGTGCGGCGAGCTCCACGCCTCGGGCCCTACAACCAGCCCTCCCGAAGGGGAGGTATAGGCGAGGGCCCCCACTCGATCGAACGTTTGGACACAGGCTAGCAAGATCCACCGGACTGTGGAAGTTACTAACCTGTGGACGGGGTGCACCAGGTTTCCCCAACTAACCCCAAATCCCCATATGGAGAGATGAAATTAGCTGGGCTTACCCAACGTGAAGGTAGTCCGATCATCGCACCCCGTACCAACCAAACCTGGGCCAACCCAGTCCAGTAGATGGCAACCAACCTTGAGCCACCTGTTCCCAGCTACTGGGACGAGACTGGGCCTCGCAAGAGCCAATAGAGGTCGTTCATTAATTTAATTACATTAAATTAATTTTGGTTGATTGTTAATTGAACGTAGCCCAGTGTGCCGGATCAGTTTATACTGGGTTAATTTTTTTCTGATCCCAAGAAGGCATGACCTTCAGATTAATTTGAAAATTGAGATGACACAACAAATTCATATATTCTGATCGATTTGAAACGAAGGATATTCGGACGGATAGCCCATTGCTACCTAGAAATTGCCGTATAACTATAATTGACCTCCAAAACGCGTACTTTTTAGTACCCATTAGTACACAATTCTGGTAATAAATACCTAGATTGGTATTTTAAGATTTAACTTACGAGTTTCATTCTCGATTTTACTCTCAGTTTCATCACAAATGCCTGTAGTTTTTATAAAACTTATAAGGTCCTATTGCAAAGACCAAGGTCTTATCTTTGGTTGTATATTTACATGTCATGTTAGGCATAATTTACTCACAATACCTGCTCAGAAAGCACTTTTAAAACAATAAACTTGTTATAAATAAATGAAACTCACTTCAGTTTTCAGTTTATGGCTTTGAGACAACTTCACGAAATGTTATTTTAAATTTGCCGGCAGAGAAATGTCTGAAACTCCATGAGCAGACATATTTCATTTAGAGAAATAGGTCGACTAATTTGTAGCTCTGCGCTATTTGCGATTAAACATATATGCAGTTATTACGCAAATTTAATCCAAAATTGATAACGAGAGAAAACAATGTTTTTGAATAGATATAATCCAATACTTATTGGTATATGGTTATTTTTGTGAGTTTCTCATGTGTCTTTCTGATAAATTGGACGTGTATTGTAAAGGGAAACGAGTCAGTGGATTTTGAAATGATGCGAAGTACAACAAAGTATTATTCTACAATTGAAAGCAACCTAAAGGCGGGCAATGTATTGTAAATAAAATCTATATAATACGGTGATCGACATCTTGAGGCATGGAAGTATACATGTGGTCAGAACAATCTGACAGTGGTGTGATTAAAGAAAATTCTTTAATTTTTGTGTGACATATTAAAAGACTCATAGATTAAGAGGTCGAAGCATTTAAACATAAATGTTGAGATTACTACTACTAACTTATTATTACATACATATTTGATAAATTTACTAAAATTTTAAGGTTCCTGACATTGGTTTATTTGCCACACGGCTTAAAACAATATGGAATATAATATGGGCATATGCTAGGAATGAGTTTGTGTAGCCTATAATACGGATGTAGCTCTACTGACATTTTTCAACTGCAAAGCGGGTGCAGGCAGATGCTATCCTCAATATGTTTAACTGATATTAATGTAAGTGATTTGAGGATAGACATACATATTAGTGTCTTGATTAAGACATCGGTCCCAAATAGGGTCATACCTAAACTTACAAGACTCTTTCCTCATCGAGAGGCAATTTGCACTGCAAAAGCTTTATGTGTTACTTCACCAAAAAGTAACTATAGAAATTTGCCACCACCGGTAAAACCAATTTTAACTGCTAAGAAATCAATTATTGATGCTAGTTCTGCTACAATAAGGGCATAGATTATCAACTGCAAGTTGCAGCTGACTTTTTTTTGTAATTGTATAACGAATAAGGACATGTAAATCATTTATAGTCGCCAAAATATATAAGCGCCTCATTACAGCAGAGCAGATGAGAGTAAAATATTATCACAGAGTCAATTTTAATTATAAAATAAGATAAGTTGATCCCTTGTAATACAAATTTATATTTGTAACTTATTCTTCAATCTGTATTTTTTTTCTCAAATAAGCTATTGTTAGCATCATAAGGTAAATTTTGTTCACAATCAAAGATAGCAACCTGTAAATTAGCGTTTGGTATGCAAGCATTACGATCTTTGAAACGTGTTGGTCTCGTTTATGCTAAAGTGCTAAACATCTACATAGTTAATAAAGAAATCTCTAGCATGTAACGTCGTCGTAGTATAATTAATGGTTAAACGAACTTACCTTAAGTGAAGTTCGACCATAATTATACGAGACAACGTTACATGCGAAGAGATTTAAAGTCCCACCCGGACCCTGTAAATGTCAACAACTTTGACTAACCCGTGTATTGTTAAATAGCACAAACGAGAGATGGCAAGCAGAGCATATATTAGTACTCCATGGTAAGACTCTAAAATGAATGAGGTTTGACAGGAGGACGGCGCTACATGCGCTACATTGACAGTAACATTTATTCAAAAGTTTTTTCTTTTTTTTTGTGTTTTTATTTTCACAGCTATAAAAAGTGTGACGCCTAGTACATACAGAAGTGAGACTACATAGTTAATAAAGAAATCTCTTCGCATGTAACGTCGTCTCGTATAATTTATGGTCGAACTTCACTTATGGTAAGTTCGTTTAACCATTAATTATTAGACCTACATACAAACGACCAGACTCAACACAAGTAATTATAAATTTTTAAATTCATAATTCATTATTGTGTCAAGCGGGAACCGAACCCGCAACCCTAGATAGGAAGGCAGAGCCACTACCAACTAAGCTAACAGGCCAGTCAAAAGAGAAAAGATAGCTCAAGAAAACAATTAGGCAGTTCGCACGATAAAAGTTGAAGCAAAACGCTTGCTTTTATTGGGATATCACTTTATGAGCTAGGCTTCCTTGGAGGAGGCCTATCTATACCCTGTAGTGGGTAGACAAAGGCTGAAGATGATGATGATCGTTTTATGACGTGCATCATTCGATATCAACAGTGCATATATTTCAATCACTCCTCATTACCACCTCTATCTCTCAATGACTGTCTCCTTGGCACATATTCTGCGCTCCCAATTCGATGATTGTCTTTTCATTGACCATTTGTATGTGTACGTTTCACAATGTGATGATTTGTTGATGTGTGAACTGTTACCACCTATACAGCGGTATTTGTGAAGAATTAATATAAGGAAAGTAGAAAGAAACACCAAGTTATGACTATAAGATGTACTCTGTGTTCTGTGCTTTAATTAGCATTTTGATATTTTTAAGGAGGGAAAATTCGCTATCAAGTTTATTATTTTTGTTACTAGATGTCGAGTTACCTTAGTTGTAAAGAAAAAAAAACATACATTTTGATCATCCACGTTATGTTTTATGCTAAGGAAGCAGATAAACCAATTCATCATTACCGTAATCATCACATTTATAAGATGTTTATTTTTATAAACTACCGTAACTAGCATTATACCAAATCAAGATCAAGGCCAATACCATAACAACCGCAGATCTTATACCGAGCAGTAAGATGAAACTACATGAAACACAGATGATATTAAGAACTCTGTATTAGTTTATTTAAATAACATCTTCCTCTCGAGCGTGGACATATAATTTGTAGTGTGGGAATAATTGCTTCTAAACCAGATAATAGCAGGGCTGGTTTCCTGTGTTTTACTACAACTTATATAACAAGCATGATACCTATTCATTAGCACGCAACTGTAAAGACAATGTTTATGGTTGGCTAAATTATGAGAGTTGAATGTCTGTTATGGAAAGGGAGTTTGTTTTTGGAAGATTTACTCGTGAGACGGTGGAAGCTGTGTTTATTTTTGTTTCTTTGTTGGTAGAAATTTTATTACGAGTGTTTCAGCTTCTTCTTTATTTAATGATTAAAGTAAGTAGATAAATACATGTAATCATGACATTAGTCGAGGTACAAAAAATAAGGCATACAGGATGCTGTATGCCTTATTTAGCTAAAAATAGATGTATTTTTAGCTGAAAGGATTAGGTATATCAAAGCTGCAGACAAACCAATGTTATTCATTCTAATAAGTACATGAGTTTATGAGACGATTCAATTTCAATTTCAATTTATTTATTTGTGCAAAACACGGGTATCATAATAGATGTTATATACATAATAAATTAATATTAGGCGCGCCACGTTTTAACCTGCTAAGGTATGCAAAAATTATCTGTGTAATCTAGATTTAAAAAAAGAAACATATAAACATAAATGACATTATAACTTTGAGGGTGAACGTTAGTCTATTAAATCGGTATTCTATGTGTAATGTGTATATTCTTGTGATATATGTAATCTTTCTCTCAAGGACATGTATAATCTCTAACTCCATACAAGTCACAGCACTAATTGGTCTCCTTACACGCATGTTTGCACCTAGCTGTATCCCGCGATTATATTTCAAATCGTCCAATTAGCAGCCGTCTTATTTGCCCTCTAAACGTACATCAACGTCATGTGGTTCCCGTTCATTCGCAATTACAGGACTGTTTTTACAGCGTACAGTTAGTCTGGCTTAAGGACAATATATCATATGGACGCATCACTAACAGGAGAAAACAATACTTACTACAATAAAACAATGTCCCAAGTACCGCTGGAAGGACCAGATAGAGAAGGATCTGCAACAGCTGCATTCTACCGAGTGGCAGGAGATGGTGCAGAACCGAGGAGTGGCGTCTCTTTGTGTCGGAAGTCAGGATCCACTTTGGGTCACAGCGCCACATAGTGAGTAAGAAATGCATAAGTATCATATCATCATAATACTTCCTTTTTTGCATTTGTTTTGCCTAGGTGTTTAATTTTCTAGCGACCATTGTATAAACTTTTCTTACCTTCTACTTTACTTATCAAGACGCGGGAACAATACTCTTCTCTAAATTAGCTTCTTCAGCGTTATAGACTTGACTGCAATATTACGACCAATGTTTGATTGCCAGTTTGGTTGACGCCATGTACTCGAGATAGATCATGCTGATTGGTCGGCGCGTGATATACCTACATTTGACATAACGGTTTCAGCAGGAGATACATAGATAATAAGAAGTCTCTAGATCATATTGTCAATGTCCTATCCTGTCCCAGGTCGTCTTCCTTACAAGGGGAGTTGTCCCAGAGCGGGAATGCGGCGCTCGGGTCGCTAGTTCCGCGAGCCGTATTGATCCATTGATGTCTCCAACACCGGTTTTTGATTTGGGCATCCCTTTTTTTAACAGGCTTTTTAAGTATCACCTGTATTGTGCTGTCTTTATTCTACCTCAGATCAGATTATAAGATGAGCATATAACATGGCATATGCATGACATCACGAGCTAGAGATCAAATATTTGAAAATCCTTGAAAGGTTTATAAGATACATCAATTTACTAAACTAATCTGGCATGTCTTTGCGGAAATCCGTCCAGATGAAACTCTGGAGATATATGTAGTATTGTTCCGCTGCGACAACACTACATACATCTACAGAGATTCCTTTGTAAA
The DNA here is from genome assembly GCA_964023185.1 of Macaria liturata. NCBI lineage: Eukaryota > Metazoa > Arthropoda > Insecta > Lepidoptera > Geometridae > Macaria > Macaria liturata. The sequence goes on along the minus strand of OZ026828.1, from coordinate 6,066,499 downwards.
GGTTATATAAATTTGACAATATTGTACTTAATATGATGGTACAATAACTCAAAGCTTTAATCATTTGATGATGGAATCTGAAAGAATATGGTTCTTGTGTAATTCGTCTTTTTATTGATTCTCCTGTATGATGAAAAGCTTGTTCCTAAAAGTCTTGAATTAAATGAAATGTCAGAGACAATTAGCTTAACGAGGTATGAAAAGATTTCGTCTGATGTTTGTGCGATTTATCAGATCGTTGTAATGTTGGTCCATTGTCGGAGATTCTGTTCCGGGGTCGAGTTGAGATGTTTTTGTGGTCGTTTGGTTATGTAACGTGAAATTGTTGATTTGCACCACTGGTTGTGATGGAACCGTTGTGAAAACTTTCAATAGCTAGTGTTGGGAATAGTAGACCTAGCTAATACAAATATTATGGAAACGATATATGTATATGGATGTATTTTTTAATTACAACTAAATTACACATTCTCTTTAGATAAGCTTATTTATAAACCGATTTACCAAAGAACCCCTGTTAAATCCAAAACCTGCCGTAAAAAACAGCGATCAATAACTTTCATTATTTTAACTATATAATGAACATCAAAACAATAACATCATTTTGAATATGGACTGCAGTTTGGCTGAATGGTTGTAGTCAAACGGAAACCTAAAAAGCGTTTTCAAAAGGCTGAGTACATCATCATAATAAATGATTCCAATTTCCAACATTTAGAAAAGTTAAACTTTTATTGGAAAATGAGAGAAAATAATCACGACCGCCAGGATTCGAACCTGCGTTTTTCTGATCATGGTCCAGAACGCCTTAACCAACTAGGCTACGCAGTCTACTAACTACCAGGCGTGAAAATCCTCACTCATTTCTAATGACACCAGCTGAAATTATTTGCTAAATTAGCTGAAGTGTTTGGAAACAAACATAGTGCGGGTTTAGCACTTGACAAAAATAACTCATTTAGGTAATTAAAGTATCAATAATACGTACAAACAAATATGAAACAAACAGATGAAAGCAAATGATCTTTCAATGCAGAGATGTCTCGCACTCTTCACTAGCTCAGTCAATGAATGACAACTTCTTCGTTGTTTTGTTTGTCTGGCCCTAGTTATTGTTGTGGATTTTCCGTATGAAAAAGCTCGTTAGCCAGTGTTATGTGGATAGTTATCTATACGACTTCCTCTTTCTAGCTGTGCGAGTTATTTTCTAGTACAGAACAAGTTTAACTTATACTTATGTAAACTATACAGTTACATGCAAACATATCCTAATCACGTTTTTTGAAGGAGTAAATGATAAACATGTCATAGTCTCTGAAAAATCTTTTTAGGTACAATAATTAGTTAAGCTCATGTCATTTGCAATGACACTATAAACTACAAATACGATAAGGCTTTGCTTGTGTTTTTTTTTCAAAATACCTATGCACAAAACGATTTCGGACCATATGATAATTCACAACACCAAAGTTCACAAGTCTCGTTTCAACTAATATATTTTTGCCAATATTGATAAACAAAAGACATCGTACTTTCAAATGCAATATATCATCATTTCCTTAACCTAAAGCAAGTACCACAATCTAGATATACTGCATAAGGTTATTCACCACAACGGACGTGTCCCATTAGTAGATCTGAGAAGCACCATTAAGGCACTTATGGCAATGGTACGAGCCCTTGCGGTTTTGAACGGTTATACCGTCCATACGAATAATTATTTATACTTTAGAAACGTGACAGAGTTAAAAAAAACTATGACATGGTCTACCGCGGTTAAGTTAGTAAGAACCTTTAGATACAAATTGCGAGCAAGCAGTATTTTTCACCTCCAAAAGAAGTTCTACCTAATTGTAAATTGTAGGAATCAAATAAATGTGATTGTAAACAGATTACCAGTAAATTGATTTATCTGTTTTATTCGTCTATTTTCGGTATAGTAACCAATCACAAGCAAGCTTTGTGTGCGGGTGATGCGTGGAAGAGATGGACATATTTTCGACACGACATTTGTAAAGAGTTACAACTCTATAGTACCAATAAAATTATTCGTAGTACGGCCCTAAATGAGATCTCTGACGGAAACACTGACAGATTTCACGACACGGTTTTAATTTGCTGGTGGAAGCGGTGGAATTTCAGATATGTATGCGTATGATTCTCGCTTCACACGCATAAATAAAATGTATTTCAGAGAGTATGTATCTAAATATAAAAAACTCTAAACTGACTGACTGACTGATATAGTGATCTATCAACGCACAGCCCAAACCACTGGACGGATTGGGCTGAAATTTGAAATGAAGTTAGATTTTATGACGTAGGCATCCGCTAAGAAAGGATTTTTGGAAATGCCACTTTTAAAGGGGTGAAATAGGCGATGCAAATTTTACGTCTTAATGCGAGCGAAGCCGCGAGCACCCACTAGTTATATATAATTTCAAGATTGTACGTTTGTATATGTTCAAGCTAAATTTTTATCCAACTTGGTAAGAGTAGTGAATACTGTCCAGTATCTATGTCGCAGGCATTTTGTATGATTCCGCCGTTTATATACGGCGTCGTCAGTATATAAACGCTAGCTGTTATGTAAAATCACAATCAATGATGTATTTACAACAATAAGAACAAGAAAATTAAATCATAATTACAAACTAGATATTTATATTTGTTTTAAAATAGCAGTTGTATCGTGTGGAAAGCCTCACAACTTCATTGGCTAAATATGAAATACAAGGTTTTTAATAAAAAAACATGCTTAATATCCAGACTCTAGAACTCAGATCGAAGCATGTTCAATATGTATGTATGTAAGTGTTTATCAATATGTAAGAAAATCTAGTAGGAAACGACAAAGTGTCCCAGGAAACCACCTTACAGACACATAATCTATCTCTTACTACAAGTAAAACTAGGCGTGTATAATTTATTACAGCAGCAGAGCCAGAGGTAGTAATTACGTTAATTTGTGCCAATAAACATATCCGGTATATTGAATCAAGCTACGATTTAATTTGCTTACTCTTTACTCACTGTAATTTTTGTAACAGGTGCTCGTCATAAACTGGTGAATTTGCATTTTTCATCACAACTGGAGCATCATAGGTTAAGACTTTTAGGCAGATGTATTTTTTATTTTGGCAAAGTAACGTTTAATTTTTTAATAGTTTATCAATCAAAGCCCAGATTGGTTATGGATAAATCTTGTAAATTTTCAATGACACAATTTTAAAAAGGTTACTTTGAGGATGTGGTGGGCAGACCCATGGTTTGAAAAAGGATTTTTTGAGTAACTTGTTTTTTACATGTGAAATTTAAATTTCAAATCCTAGACGCTTAAAATCTATAAGATATAGGACTATATTTCTGACAAAACACACCAAACCATAACACAACACCAAGAACTAACATTACTATACAAACATACATTGTATATAGAAACTTCAGTAGCAATAAACCAGTTTAGAAAGCTATAGGTCACGAGTAACAGTAACTACAAATCGCTAGTTCACTTGCACGTAAAGAGATCTTAATTATCTGGTTATTTATTACCGTTTAATTAAACAAAGATGTGAAGCAAAACGTAAAGCGGCCTGCGGCAAGCCGGTTGGTTTTCGCCTCACTTGTTGTAACTTTATTAAGAGGTTAGAGAGACTGTACATTGGGCTATGTAGTGGCTTGTTGTTTATAGGTTTATTTGTAAAACTATCTTCTTATTCTTATGGAATGAGAGTAGTCATATCTGGTATCGTGGACATGACATGGATTTAATAAAGCACACACTAATTTATAAAATCAAGAAACTACTTATTATCTATGTAAGTTCTTATCACATTGAAGTTTATTATCCTACGTTTGTAAGAACTGGAAACTTAACTTTTAACTGCACACTCCTAACCGCAAAATAAAAATTAAACTAGGTCTTTTATAAAGTTACATAGATAACAAATATTATGATGATTTTATTATTTTATTATTATTATTATTTATTATGTGTTATCGATATCTAAAGTAATTAATTTTACTGACCCTCTAATAACTTAAAAAGCTAATTGGAATATTAGGAAACTTTGTACAGATTTTTTACATGTTATAACTATTGAGTACAGTGTAAAATCTCCTTCATAAGATGCGTGTTAAATTTGCTCCAAAAATACGTGAATGTGTTTTATATAGTCCCTTTTACCTTATGTTATGTTTAAATTGCGTATTGAAAGTGCCATGTTTGTTTTATGGACTAAAACGAAAGTTGCGGCGATCATTCTGCCATAATCAAAATGTCTTGTTTAATTAATCCACTGATTAATTTAATTTCCTAAAATTGGGCCTATGACGGAAAACTTGTTTTTGATTCAATGTTGATAGGCAATAGTTTTTTAGAACGCTGTAATTCTTTAGAACTAGCTTACGCATTTTTTAAATACACTGAACGAATTCAAGAACAATGTGATAAAGTAAATTTTATTATCTCATTCACTTTCCAAAAAGGGTTTCTATTGATTCGTCAGATTTTAATGGTCTAATTTACTCTAATTGTTTGTTTAATGAGCGTTTACTGATTTCTTTTTGATTCAGTCTGATTGCTTTTCAATTGATCTTTTCATCTAGGTATGGAACTAAATTGAGATCCTTTGAAAAAGGATTGAAAATAGGTGTTAATTGATCGATGATCAAAGATCTATATTAAAAAGAAGAAAATTGTATAAACAGAGATTCTTCTGTTTCAATCAACTATTTGTACTTATTGAAAATCACGAGTTTGTGAGCATAGGAGATTTTGGAAAGATGGTTTTTTATACAGAGATAGTTTAAACTCTGTACAATGGCTAGTAATTTATGCCATAGGTTGCCAATTATTCTAATTCAATCTAAATTATTGGTGATAATAATTGGTGGTATTTTGTATGTTTGTGATTATATTGTGTAGTTTGTGTACCAACGACACAATATAAATCAGTAGCTATACACGTGACAGTTTTATTTGTTTATGGTTTACAACGTACAAGTACTAAGTGAAGAAAATGCTGTAGGCGTGAACAGACTTACAGACTCGTGGGAAAAGACAATATATGTACTTACATAAAGGATTCCAGGACTTAGAACAAGTTTACACTCGCTTTACTCTGAGACTGTTTGTTTCCGGTACTAATTAAAGGTAGACTGTAAAGTAATAAAGATCAAAACAGAGATTTTGTTTACGTTTAAGAAAATAAAAGTTCCATGTCTGTGTTGTGTAGGTTAACTGCGGATTGAGTCATACGAAATGTTTGCTTGAACATTCTTTCTTTTTAGATATGGAAATAGATAAAGTTAGGGCATTTCAGAATTATAAATACTTACATCGGCTGAAGACCATATGATAGCGCATACTTAATAGCAATCTCTACTACAAAAAGGGGCACTTAGAAAATCTTTAGAAAAGCCTAAAGATAAACTAAGTGCTCCAGCCCACTACCAGAGGGCAGCGTGCCCAGCATACTGGCCGCATTACCACGCTGGATGGCAATGCTGATACGTTGAGCCAGAAAAAGGCCAGCATTTTGGTCATGAGTCGCGTCAACCAAGCGCTCCTAGAGGTTTTGGAAAATAGTATGGGCTCCCGGAACCCCACGGCCCCAAAGTCTCGACTCCAAAAGGCTCAAATATGTAACCTCGGCCGAGGTTAGCATATTTGCGTCTGTTGTGATACTCGGCAATAATAGCCGCCGCTCCAGCCCGACACCGTGTCAAAGACAGATGAGACGGCGCCTTAGCAATCTCTTAAATTTAAATCAAAATTTAAGAGCAAACTCTTATATTTTGATTGATTGATCATACTAGACGATCATACAATTTTATAAAAGCGAAAGTATGGTTGTTCCTCTTTAACGCTACAATGGAGCGACGGATTTTCGCGATTTTTTAACGGTAGTGGATAATATTGAATTAAGAGAATGGTATAGGCTTGTTCAAATACAGAAATAATGTGATGCGAGCGAAGCCGTGGGCAATCACTATAGAAGCAACTCTCAATCACATTATATTATTATCAATATTTTATTTGCTAAAATCGTTGAGACATAGTATATTTGGCAAGTTTACTGGCTAAAGACACATCCATTACCTTTATTACTGCTTTATTGCTTTAAAATAGTATTTTGATGTATGAAAACTTATCTGACAAGACTATTTATTAACAAACATGTTTAGTTAGGCAGTTTATTAGTAGTTAAATGAGGCATTTATATTCATAATTGTCCATAATTTTCCATCTTTATTTATATACTATTCATTATACTTTTGTATAATACATAGTTTTTTAAAAGGATATTCTTAAAAAACATAACAGTTTGATTATGTAAAAATTTGAATTGTTTAAACATTATTTTTATTTATGTTTATGCTATACTACAATAATATTGTTTAATTTTCGCATTAATTTAGTCTCTCATTTATTTATAGGATTTTATATTACTTAGCAGAAATGAATAAGCAAGCTATCAAAATGTTTGCGCTTTGTCAACCGTTACAATGTATAATAAAGATAAAGGGGTCAAAAATCTATTCATAGCTGATTATAAAAAAATATGTTTTGGTACACTTTTTAGTTTAAACAGTTTTTAGATTTTTCGTCTACAATCTAACAGATCTTCATGTTTTTTTTACATATAGGTAGTGTGAGGTCCTGGGAGTCTACTTCTTATTCCGAAATAATGCCAGCAAATCCACGCGCATCCATTAGTATGATCTAAAACAAAAACGTCCTCTAATGAGATGTAAAACCAACAAAAGACATAAGTTACAGACCAGTTTGAAATTATGATCCGACATATTATTATACGTGTCGTAGTGCCAAATAGGTGAAATCGGTTGTCTGCTGTCTTACTGTCTACTAATAAACTCACATAAGTACCGCCTTACACTTGTAGTTTGTTGGAATTTGATGTTTGTTTATGTAGTTTACGATGGTACATAATTTATGTATGTGAGAGAGTGGTGGTAAGTTCAGAGAGGATGGACAATTCAGTCAGTTTTCAATCGCTATTTTAAAAACGTTAAATGTTTCTATCATCTGAATATAAAAACAACTTTAAAAACGGGACTACAAATTCATCTGAATTAAAGATTATTACAGGGACAAGAGGCTACTAAAATTACACGAGAGTTTTTATGTTTTGACACAATAGCTGACATCAACTTTAAAGAACATAAAATAAACTTAAATACATACATTCATGATAAGTTAGGTTAATAACCAAATATAATATAAAGAAAACTTTATTTACAGTAAAAAAATATAAAAACAAGGGAAGAAAAACTAAACATACTACTTCTAACTACTACAAAAGGGGCACTTAGAAAAGCCTAAAGATACCAGCCCACTACCAGAGGGCAGCGTGCCCAACATACTGGCCGCATTACCACGCTGGATGGCAATGCTGATACGTTGAGCCAGAAAAAGGCCAGCATTTTGGTCATGCGTCGCGTCAACCAAGCGCTCCGAGACGACTTCTACATACTTAATTCATAAGAATGGGATGCTTTCAAAAGTTAAAAAAAAGTGTCAATCATAGCGTGCGCATGATCTTATAGCCCATATTTAGGCGGCGCCGGCGCCGCTTGCATAATCCCCATATTTACATACATGGTGACAAATCTGGTTCTATGAATACTAGACATTTTATTTCACTCGCGGTTTTATAATTTACTCTGTTGTTTTGGATTCTCAGAACTTTATGGCTTTGGTTGGTTTGATATGCTTGGGAAGTGTTTTATTTAAATGAGGAACTTGCTTTTGTTGGCTTGATTTAAAATTGACGTATATGGATCCAAGGTAGGTGGTATAGATCCATATGTGACCGGAAATATTTTGGAGCATTCGAAAGGGTATGTTTTCTAAACATTATGAAAAAAAAAATGTATAAATATTTTTTAAAACCTACGCTTTAACTTTTTATAGTAGGTAGGAACACCAATATTCGCTAAGTCTGTTTTATGGCTATGCTAATTATTAAATAAGATACAAACTGTATCATTAAAATTAGCTTTTAGGAACGGATGTCGTAAACAACTGTAATTTCATGGTAAAACACTTCTACGGAATTTAGGTAACAGATTAAAATATATTCTTAATATGTTTTTAGTTAATAGTAAATGTTATTATTGATTGAAGTATTCAGCACAAATGGAAAATGCTTAGTAATTATTTTGTAAATATAGATTGAAGGATTATAGCACACTTTTTTACTTTAGTTGCCTAAAAAGAAAGTTTTGTATGTGTAGAATAAGTACAAGTTAGTAAATATCGAAACCTAGTCAAAAAATAAGTTTGAGGGTAAAATACCAAAAATAATATAACTTGAATGTACTTAGTAGTTAGTAGGTACTTATCACCTAATCCTGCGAGTAGTTTATTACCTATTATATGTTCGGTGCCTTCAATCTATCGCAATAAAGTCCCAAACAACGTCATTATATTCCTATTCTACTCTAACGCAGCCATAGCCGACGTGATTTCCAATCACTTCAATTGGTGGCAATAAATGATTTATCACCAATAAAGATGTTAGCACCCATCATCGCAACAATACTGACGGCACGTCAGAACACCTACGACTTATAAAACTTAGCCTGAGGCTTATGTACAGAAGCAAAGTGAAACTAAATCCATCTGCCAGAATATCCTGAACTCTTCCATTGGCGCTAGTATCTTTATGCCCAAAAGATTCTCCAATACAAGTTTGGTTGATGGTAGTGAGTTCGAAATGTCTCCACAGGTCAAGATAAGCTGGTTTCTGTATGGTAGAAAGCTGCAAAGTTACCATATCGAGCGAGTCGTCTTGCCAGTTCCATTCCATATTAAATATCATATTTAATAATCGTTTGTAGATAGTACAGTCTGTATCCCACTGATTGCATTCTTGTTGCTTTCGAGCTTGTCTGCTATAGAAAATGTTTCACCTGCATGTGTAGCATGAAATGGTGTATGCTGCTCATTCTTTAAAATAACAAGCAATTTGTGTTTCCATGTCTTGTCATAAACCGTTTTACGATAAGTTTAATGTTTATCTGTAACAAAGTACCTCCTACATGCTATTTTTAGGAAAAAAATCAGCACAAAGAAATGTATGTAACAGACATATTAGAAAAGTAGTACGAAGAATACTGCTGCAAACTGCAAACCTTGCTCAAACTTATACTAAAAGCTCGGAAGCTCGGTGCGTGCCTGATATCTGAGCATCCTACACACTCCTACTAAAGTTCAATATATATATATATATATGGCTATCATTTTCAAGACCATATGACAAGTCCTTTCATCAATTAGGTAGCTAACTATCTAGTTATACCAATTTTGTAGGTTTATTCTTGGTGGCCAGACCACACACATAAAGGGTAAAGTACTTGTAACTACTATTTACGTCTTTCCGACAATTTCGTGTCATTAAATCCCGATTTTATTTGGTAGCTTCAAGGCAGAACAGTTTTATTAAATTATTGTAAGTACTTACTTACTTATAAGATTTGTTTACTTTTGTAAGATATTAAAGATATTTTTATTCGCTAGTGTAAGTGAAATATAATAATCAATTAATAAACGGAATTACAACCAAATTTTAATAAATAAAATGCTAAATATCTGCTTGTACCAAAAAAGCACGTTTCATCATTTAGCTGTAGACCATAATGATCGCATACAATCAGACGATTATAGATAACCTATTTTAATAAACAGATACAGATACAGAAGTACTGTTTTACAATTTTGACACAAATGTGTTCAAAGATCTACTACAGCCTTGTAGAGGGTATATCTAAAATATTATGATAAATTTTTCAGACATACATTTTAACATGATAGATATTATAGATTTAACCACCAGTTCACCTGAAGCGATATCCGTCTAAGCAACTCTGCGAAGACCTAAAAACTTACATAATAACATCTACATAATCACCCTTATCTTACTGTTTAGGTATTATAACATGTTTTAATGAGTTCTAGGAACTGTTAGCATCTTGTTGCACAAACAGTGACCTCATCTCATGAGTTATCAGCTCTGACGCATGCGATAGGTTTTGTACACATGATATAATGTACCCTTATCGTGCGTGGATCTAAGATTTTGCATGCATCATCTGGTATTAGACATCACCGAATGAGGTAATTGAATTGGGTAGTATTTTCAAACTTAGGATTTATTTAGCTTTAATATACACTGTTATATTATAAGGCTGGGCGAAGAAATGTGAGTTGGTACGTGTACTTTTATTACTTTTGACCAATACTTACTTTTTGAAGCTCAAATGCCCAAAATCAAATTGTTACAGATATAGATCAGACCAAAATTCAATAAAAATTGGATTACCATACAGCCTTATACTTACATTACTATACTTTTACATTTATTTTACATAATTTTCATTTCTTATATTCATCATCATCATCAGCCTAATAGGACCCACTGAAGGGTATAGGCCTCCTCCCTCTTACGCCAATACTCCCTGTCTTGCGCTGTTCTAGCCCAGATTTCTTATATTACAAAGAATTAATCCCTATTTTTTTAATCATGAAGGTTTTGTGAAAATAATACTTTTTTTTACGTGGGATAGGTTTACGCTTGACTACAGCCTGCCCGATGTTTAGCATTGCTGCATCCTAGGGTGTAACACGTTTACCTAGAAGATACCTATTAACTCTAGATTTGAAAACCCCTGAAACATGTATTTAAAGTACTGAACTTCGTGATTACTGTTGCTAACTTCCTAATTAATTTACAAATTATACATCATCATCAGCAACCTATGAGTATTGAGCGTATCGCCTGGTTGCGTGTATGGATCTAGCTATGTCAATGTAAAAACACCATGTAGAAAGCCTTGGATTATGTCCAAGATACCGAAAATACAAAAAAAAAAAAAAAAAACCTATGAGTATTAGAACCATATTGGCTGAATATAACACCGAATTTAATAATACATCTTTGCTTAGAAACAACAATCTTTCGAAGAAAATATTCAATATTCCACGAAATCCACACGACCTCTTCTAGCTTGCCGCGAGATAACAAGCAGTGAAACTATCCCCAACAAAAGATAATTGACGGAGTCACCCGCGACGTGCTTTCTACGACCCGGACTCAAAAACTAGCCGCCTGACAACACGTAGGAAACACTGTACAAGGTTATTAATGTTTTCCTAATAACAAAAGCAAGTACGTACATATGAGAGTGGCTAACTGTGGTGTCAGAGTTTTCAAACTGCGCCAAGAGCTTCTGACATGGCTAAACGACTCCCGTATTAAGACACTCAACCGGGACACAATTTAACGTGTCATTCGATCCTCGAAAGCGCCTAAAATGGATTAACTTTTTTTAAATGAGACTGTTATTATTTATGAATCTGCCCAAGAGAACTACAACAATGAAACGCCACGACCCTCAGTAAAGAAGAATACGACTCAATGAGGAGAAAAATAAATAGGCAGACATTTATCATTTATCACAATTTCGACAATATTGATCGTGTAAAAAAAATATACTTTCATTTATTGATGTAAATGTCTGTTTTAAGTCACTTTGTAATCACTTTCCTTTATTAGGGGCTGAGATAGATACGCTGTAAGTAAGCAGTAGATAGTAACCTTGTATATTCGGTATCGACTAGTATTCATAATAGGGTATTGAAAGCGGAATACAACTGGTACCAAGTCTATGACCAAGTATCGAAAGACTGGGCGCTGGGCGGCGGCCATTTGTATCCGGGGCTTGGTCGTCTACAATACATTCTTGGAAAATTGGATTTTCTAAACAAAACATTCTCTAATTGACAGTTTTCCCAGTTTTTTTCATATGGATTGGTTGCCAGCGGAAATGCTTTAACAAATGCTCTATTCCTGCAAATAATGTAACAAAGTGGTCTGATATGAAAAGTAGTTATGTCTTTATTGCATTATTGAATTGAATTTAATGGTTTATTCCAAGATGGCATCAGACATGCCAGGACAAACTTTACAGCGTTATTTAAATTTTCCCAATACACTGAATGCCAGCCGTTTAAAAAAAAAGATTTTTTGAAAACGTTTCATAAATAACGGAATAATCGCGTGACATACCCACAAAAAAACGAGAAAAAAACTTTCAGAAGGTTTGATAGCCACCTTTTTTTGGAAGTCGGTTATAAACTAAAACTGTGAATTGCTGTAATCTGACAAATAAACATTCATTAAATATTTTACACTATATTCAGATATATTACAATATATTCATAAAAGTTACCCACTAAGGATACATGGCATAACTATTCTAGGTATATAAAATCTATGTACCTGTATTGCAGTGTAGTAAACAAATAATTCTGAAATAAGATACCTTCGGCTGATTTACGGATCCGGATTTGAGTTCGTGACTCCGGGATCGTAACTTGGGTCCGTAATCTATAAATACTGACCATAAGTTGGAGCACTTTCAGTTTCTAATTTCTATTGGTTTGTTATTGCAGTTACAATAACAGCAGTAACAATGATAGTTTTACTCATAATTTAATGGTTGATTGGTTGACCAATATTTTGGTTTTTGCATTGTTTTTAAATACTGTGTACTAAATAGACGCACTTTCACGAGTCTTAAACGTATTTAGCGACTAAATTACCAAGTTAAATAAGTTGAAAAATTGGTGTATAAGTGGATTTTAATATGGTAAAAACCTTATTAAATTAAATTAATTACCACTGTGTATATCACTTAAAAATACCTTATCATATAATTAACGTAAATTAAATAAGAAATTCTCCTTATTTCAGTTGTAAAGTAACATTCACGACTGATCCTTGATCTTACCTAAAGCTATTAAAGTCAAAATAAAGACAAGCTGTTGAATATACTTATTATATTTAGATAATTTCAGGCCTTAGATGAATAATTGATAGGTAAATGGCGAGAAGATACCACGTCGTGACGAGACCACACGCGAGTTGCCTTGACATAGATTACAGCAATAAAATAATATAAATACGTACTTTAGTTGATTGTTTACAAGAATGAATGATTTTTGTGTATGTTAGAAGAGAATAAGATAAGATTATTGAAGCTTCAATTAACCACCAGGATCCTTGTTTTCCGTGAATTGCAATTTGTGGGTTTTCAAATCTAAAGTGATTTCATCTAGGCAAGCGTACTGCACTTTAGAAAACAGTTGAGCTTAACATTAGACAGGCCTATAAGGCGATAAAAACCCTAATACATTCCGAATACAAATGGCTGTCGTTTTCCGTGGCTGTAGATGCTGATGGGGAATAATTTTTTTAACATTTGATAGTAAATATAAACTTTAAATTAAAGCAAAATCAATCAAATACTATTTTTAAAGTACAAAGGGTCTATGTACAAAGATTTTGTAATCTAACATAATTAACAACGGTTTTTATGGTTTGCTTACTCCAACTATTGCATGTAAAACATTAGTAAAAAGGTGTTATATGGCTTGTAGAAGCTTGCATTAGGCACTTTTGTAACAATTTTATTGACCGATTCTATCGGAAATGTGTAAAATGATAGACAACCAATTTGTCGGCTTGCAATGATGTAATTTTTCTGCAAATAAATAAATAAATATTTCAGGACAGCACACAGCGCCATCTAGCCTCATACTAAGCTTACGCTTGTATCATGGGTACTAGAAAACGGATATGATACAAATATACTTTTCTTTTGTAAATACATACTTATTGTACATAGAAACGACCAGACAAAGCAAAGCATGCATAAATTCAATCTGCGCAGGACCGGGACGAGCGTCGTACTAGATGTGAGGCCTATGCTCAGCAGTGGGTGATTGCGGGATGATGATGATGCATACTTACACAAACCACTACTATAAATGTATTATATGTTTTTTTACCATTATGCAAAGACAACATCCAAAAAGTCCATAACTTCATACAGTTCACAAAGTGAACTAACTTGATATTTAGGAAATGTTAGTAAACCCCCATAGGGTAAGAAATGGTGGAACCAATTTATTTATTTATACTTTAAGATCTCATGTACCTAGTTTTCATTAACTGAATAAATGAATCAATGAATTTGAATGAGTGTTTTTAACAATTTAGCCAACATTGCAACATTGCATCTGTCACGGAGGTATCTTTTATCACCGGACCACACTGGGCCACGATAAAAGCAGGACAAAAGGCTGTTGTGACAAATATGACACAGTTACAGTGAACACTGCACTTTTGGTTTCATTGTAAGAGTTAGTTATATGTACATACTGTGTAAATGGATTTTTATTTATATTCTCTGGTAAGTCACGAGATATGGTTAATTTTTTCACTCGTTTTCTATGAAGGTTAAAAGTGAAAACATACTGTTCACGCACTGACTTTAACATGTAAATTAAGCTATTTTTATTAAATACAGTTGATATGTTTTTTTTTTTACTTTTTGAACAGACAAAAGGTCATTAAAAAGTAGAAAAATCCAGTCATAAGATTTCTTCTTGTTTGCTCTTCAACATTGCAGCAGTTCATATCATCAAACTAGATGTTGTCAAACGTGCGTTTATATGGACATAGACTTAAAGAAAAGGTTATATTCAAATTTTGCATCAAAATATTATAACTCTAAATAATTCATGTCATTATTAGTACGGAATCGCCCGAATCTAACTAATAACACCGAAACCATCTTTCAATTGTATTTTTTCGCACCGTATGCGCACGTCTTATTCATACCACGATGTTGTATTTGGGATTCGGGTGCTTTTGTTTGGCATAATCTTGTATTGCCCACATCTGAAGTGACAATGCATTCTTTGACATTATAAAAAAAGCTTTGACAGTATTTTATGCACACGTGGCAGTATATGAAAATAATTGTTGTTTATTTTCTATTTATATGAGCATCTGAAGTTTTATATTTATCTTCAGTTCTAGTGATATCAATTGTATTAAAAGACCTACTTACAAATAGGCCTACATAGTAAGTTACATGTTATGCATAGGCATACATAGAATTGTAAAATAAGATAGAATGGAGTTAAAATTGATAACATTGTTTGAATCTTGATAGATTTTTCAGTGTTTGATATAAATTCCAATAGTGCTGTATGACTCTTCAATTAAAAAGTTAACATATAACCTAATGTTCCACTCAGATAATATTAACAAAAAAATGCTGAAATGTACAATTGTACGTATTCATCATCCAGTATTAATATACGAAAAAGCTAACTAATTTTTTTTTTATAGAACAACATTTTATTTCACTACAATGGACTAAAGACATAAACAATCGCTATCCAAGCTTTTACTCTAACACATGTTCTTACTATAGCCATTCTCTTGCCATAATCACGATGTACTTACCTTTAACATTATGTTCTAATTATTACTATGGTCATTCTCTTTTCAAAATCACGATTTTCTAACCCTTTACATTATGTTCTAATTCTTACTATGGCCATTCTCTCAAAACTAATATTATACTAAGTTCTATGTTATATTGTGTATGATCTGCCCACGCGCAGTCGATTGCCGTTATGGTTCGATTTCGGTGCGTCGCAGCATTCTGTAGACACTTTCCGGTTACCACCGGTGATATACATTACATACTAACATAAGTAGGTGACAAGATGATGTGACAAACTATTTTTATGTTCTGGTTTTTGTCGATAGTCAGTTGGTAAGAAAGAAGTATATTTTGATAAGTTTTAAATATCGCTTTACCAGTTTACATGAGCGGCTAGAAGAAAAAAATGAAACGCGGTTTTAGGTATAAATCCTTATTTTGATAGTTAAGTTTTTAAGTAAGTAGGTACACAGTAATATCGTATCTATGCGTACAAGCGTATTAGTTAAATATATAACATGTTTTTACTGTAACACGTGTATAGATATAAGTAAGAAGCGGGATTTCGTAGTCTTAGAAAAAAAAACTATAATTCAAAGGCTTAGGCCTGGCGTCCGTGACCATTAATTTATGAGCGATTCCTTTTTTGTAAAAAGAGTAGCCTCAACCAAACTTCATATCAAAACTCTTTAGAGTAGGTAACAAAAAATACGCTACCGAAACAAAACGAAAAACGAAAAGTGTAGTTGCCCAGAATCGAACCCGAGACTAATGTTAACCGCACCATGAGCATTTTAAACCACGACCAAGGACAGATGGCGTGACAGAGCGGAACTAATCGGACTCGGATTACTTGTATCTTGTATCGGATGGTGGGTACCATTATTTATGGTGATTGTAGGACAAAACTAAAACGAGACAATTCTAAAACAATTAATTAAATTCTTAAATAGTTCTCACTGTTGAAAAGAGAAATGTAATTGAAGCTTGTAATAAGAAATAAATAAGTAAATAAGAATCAAGCTTTTATGTGTTATTATTAAAAACATTTGTGTAAGTATTACAAAAAAAGGAAAAAAAAATTAGAAGATTTATATCAACTTTTTTACTTTTTCTTTACCTACAGGATAGAAGGAACATATTCTGATTTCTGAAGGCTAACATATTATATTATAAATTAACCAAAAAATCGAATCGAAACTAAAATTCATGATTTCTAAGTTGATTATGTACATGTCATTATGCTTTGCTGGTCATTGCTATTAGTTGCTATGTTGATAACTATTTATAGCCTGCTTTTGAATGCCAGCAAGTAATTTTACTTTAAAAGTTACTTTTGTAGTACTTACATGTTAAGTTAGATTGTGTACTAGGTATTTTTCGAGAAGGTTTTTAACTGACTTAAAAAAACATACAAGAAGCGTCCCGCGGTGTTACTCGCGCTAATCCGGTATAAAAATAGCCTGGCCTGCCTTAGTCAAGGGTCTTATCTACCGCCATACCAAATTTCATCCCAATCGATTCAGCGTAACAAACATACAAATATTATATTAGCGTGATAAAATTCTCATCAAACAAATTTAACATCATGTCACCTTTGAACGGTTTGAAAACTCTCAACAACACAATTCGTAATACTCATGCGAACTTTATTTTTATCCTACAAAATTAGAACCCATAGTTACACAACTTTTATCCTACGATACAGTAAGACCTTGCTCTTCCAATGTGTACCGTCCTTGTATATACAGGGATGTGGATGAGAGATAAGAGATAAGAAGAACCTGCTTAATCTCACCGGTTGTGAGGCAAACAGACAGTGATGCTGGGAAAGGAAAGTGGTAGACTGTTTGGCTTGTCTTCTTTTGGGTTAGGTGAAATGAATTACTGTAAGTATTGGTTGAAACACAGGGTTATTTAACCTAACCTGGCGCGCGCAACTTATTTCACTAGCCAGACCAGCAAGCTACTCCTAGCAAATAGAAGGGACTTTGGGTATCGGGGTATTATATTTAATCATGAAACACTTTTACAAGCTTTCTAAATAAATAAAATGGTAACCTTACAGGAGTAGGTAGGTAGCTATAACATACTTACAAATAGATTAGTGACCACGGTAGTAGAAAAATTACATTGGCCTGAATTTTATTAGTTGAATTTTATTATTTACTTCTTGAAACTGAATGGAAGATATAGCTGTAGCAATAAATGCCTTAAAAACCTTAAATTTGCCATACAAATAAATCTGATGGATTTAAGAATGGAGATTGATAATATCATATTTTCTTTCCTTTATCATACTTACTTATTTGCATTAAAATTATCGTATTTAAATAGAACTACGTTTTATGGCCACATTGTTACAAATTTTGATTAAAAATAAAAAGGAAGGTTAAATAAAAAAAAAAAATTAGCTAAAACAAATCTTTACACGATCAAACATAAAGTTCCATTTACTTTAATGACTTTGAATAGCAAACTAATAGCTGTTAATTAAGGTGCTAGCAAGTAGATGTAAATGTCATAAAAATGGTCATTAAAATTAAAATGGACATATTGAAGCTACAATATTATTCTGACCTTCATTTGTACGGTGCGTAAACTGTACTTTGTATTACGTTATTTTGCTTAAATATTATTTGGTAAGCAAAATAATCTCTATGTTTCACCAGAAAAATATTATTTGATCAGCTATAATAAACTGTCAAAGTTTAGTGCAAATGCCAAGTTTTCAAGCATCTTTAGTGTTCGCTTGTACGGATATCGCTTTAGCTGACCTAGTGGTCAAATTGCTGCCTGTTAATTATAAAAATAAAATGATTTTATATGGCGCTAAAATAGGTATTGCCATCCTACGTGGAAAAGTTGTTAGCATTCTTGGATTTTTTCCATCACCGGTCATCTAGGAGTAAGTTTTAGCATAAGGCTGTTGAACTATTTTACGAGATAAACCTCTAAATAAGTAATCTTAGAAGAGTTATGGTCAATAAATAATATCAACACTATTTAAGTATCTATTTTTGCAGATTCAAATTCTACAACGTAACTTGACTATTTTCATCGGATCTTTTACTGCTTCTTAATTTTTTTTTCTAGTAAATAGCTGACCATAAAATAATTGCCTCTTAATTATTACTTTGTTTATGTAAAGACACAAATGCCGGCCTTCTTGATACGAGTAGGTGTATGGTCAGTAATAATCTTTATTGATTATTGTTTATGTAATTAATTTTACAATGGCGGCACTATTCATGAACAATAGATTGATTGCGATGTCAGAGTTTAATTGCGCGATATTGATATGAAGAATTAAGTGAGTAAATTCAGGAAATGCTTGTGTTAAATAATGATTAACAATGCCAACTTTAAATAATTTAAGTATGAAATAGTGTACCTAGCAATAAAAGTAATTTCTTAACAATGTGATTGTCACGAAAAGGGACCTAAAACTGAAAAACTAAATAAACTGCTACAAGTCTTTATTTCTTATTTCATTCACTTTTTTAACTAGGTATAACATGTTTTATACCAATTCAAAATATAATACCGATAAATGTATATTTAAGTACCTACTGTTTTTTTTGTCTTTTAGAAAAAGTTATTATTATTCAATGATTTCTTTATTAAAGACAGAAAACATTTCCTAAATGAGTAATAAATATGTACATATTGTTCCTTAAAAACAGGCAAATAAAGTCAATATGGTAGAAAATGAAAGTGCAATACAACCGCACAAATGCATGCAAACATAAAATCCCAAAGTTATATCACGATTTCAAATATGGCGAAGCTCCGAGGTCGGGCTTACGATAATTTACATATTTGCAAGTATTTATCTACTGCGTAGGAACAAATGTTTTTATATTGTACATTTAAAGTGCCTATTCTTGAATTTAGGGTTGTCTAGTTACAGAAAAAATCTTTCAGAAGACTTGATAACCTTTTTTTTTTAAAGTTGATTAAAAAAAAACTATCTTGTGTCTTTGTTTTTCCTTAAAAAATATGAACATAATAATGTGATACAATTTATATTTTATAATTCAGAGAAAACGTGTAGAAAGCTTTGTGCACTATTTTTCCAGGCAGTTTTTCCTAGTATTTATTTCGAATTAACTTCAAATAAGTTAATTAGTTATTAGTTAGTTATTTGTTAAATAAGTTAGTTATTTTATTTTTATTTATTTTTAATTGCACCGCATGAAACTTTTGTTCTGTCCTTGTAATTAAGGACATTATGGCAGACGATTCCAAGTACCCATCTTGCACCGTAACACGAGTAGCTTCTTCTTATCGAATGAGAGAGGCCAACTCTGGCATCGAGAGTTAATCAAGCTGCCCTAAGGGCTTCTGACATGGCCTACCCAGCTTTGTCTTACTGTAAATAAAATGAAATGGCTTTTGTGACAGCCCTAATCAACTATGTTTGTTGCCACCTACGAATAAAATATAAAATATGCTTTTGGAAGTGCCAGCTTGTGATATAATTATCATCATAATTTGAATGGTATGCGGCAGGTATTTCATAATAATGTGCCGTAATATTTTGACTGTATTTAAAGGACAATACAAAAATTTCATCTGATTAGAAAACAGTGAAAAGCGTAGCTTAAAATAATAATACACGATTATTTTATGTAACTTATAAAATTAGACAAACGAAATATTCTTGTAATATATTTTTCTAAATCTCCAAAAGAGTACAACTGATCGCAAGGGTTTTCATCCCACTCTCTCGGAATCGTTATTTAACTGTTACTTTTTTATTTTTAAAAAGTCCTAAAATCCTCTCTAAAGAGTAAAAATAAATTTCAACATTCGTTGTTGTGTTTTTATCCCAAAAAGGTCGTCAGGTCGATGTTGATAAATGAGGTGGCAATAGATTTGTCACAGCCCATAAACACTGTTGAAATATTTACTACGCCCTAATTTCTGTGAGGCGAAATTCCTTAAAATTGATTTTTAAGTATATTTTATAAAGTTTTTTTTACATGAAATAGGCTTACATTTGGCTATAGCCTGCTTGCATGTTAAGCACCACTATAGTCTAAGATGTAGCACGCTTGCCTAGAAGAAACCTATTTACTCTAGAACCTATTTAAGCTGAGTTATTTTTTGTTTACTTTAAATTTGGTAGTTTTTATGAACTGCTGACTTATGTATCATAGTATAACATCATTACTCCTATATAACCAATAAGTTTTTTTTTATTAATCTATGCTGTCAATACTAACAATAAGTATAACAACAGAATATTAGGATAACATGCCTACATTCTTACACAAATACCTACTGAACAAATTACATAAAAATAAATATATACAAAATAAAAACATATTAGGGGTAGGTTGGTCCAAAATCTAAGTTAGTTTTTTGTTCAATCACCGACACGATGAAAAAGAAGAAGATTCTTTGGATAAATGATTTGTCTTGGATGATGACAAAAAGGTTTTGAAAGACTTGACCTATATGCTGTTAAAGCACTATGATATGTTTAAATTACTATACTAATTCTGTCAGTAGACTTAAATAAATTGTAAGAACGTATAATACGTCAGATGACAAGTTTATAACGAATAGGTTCTAATTTAACCACAATGATAGTAAGGTTGCGGTCTACAATGTTATGTGATGATAAAATGATCATACAAGGCTGATTTTGTAGGTAAATAAATGTAATATGGCTAAAAAATTATACTATTTTCATCCATGCCAGAGGTCCTTAGAGCGGCTAGGCTAGACCCTTGACTCCAGAGCTGGTTACTCATTCGTTAAGGAAAAGGAGAAGTAAACATTCACAACTAATACGCACTTTATCCTTTGCATGTTCTGCTTCCATCACTACATCTAACGATCACTCGAGCAGTTTATGTCAAGTTAATTTGACATAATCTAAACCCTATCTCTGAACGTGAACTATATGCCCCCAGTTATATTTATATATCTCAGAATATGGACAAAACGAGCTCGCAAACGATGACGATATGATGTAATTTTAATTAATGTTCTGACACAGTTTTTAGCCAAAATATTTAATAAATATAGTTTGGGTTTATACTATAGGTGCGAAAGAAGCTATTTAAATGCGTATGTTTGCCTTTTTCATATTTATTTCAATTCAATATTTATTTCTCATTTACTACAATTCAAATTTTTTTTGTTTATATTCTGTACTCATAGGTCACCTATACTCTCATATTAAACAGTACTGGAAATAGATAAGACTTAATCAAGTAGCTGACCTCAATTTATAATTATATTTTTTTCCAGTTTGTGTAAGACTCCAAAAATAACAAGAAACTTGAAAATCTTGTAAATAACTCGGCATGAAATAACCTGTAACTTGACCAGGCGCGTACAGTTACAAGTTCTTTTAAAACTAGCCTATGTGTTTCTTACAAAAGTAGGGTAAGTTCGCATAAGAGTTATGATGAATTCTGTTGAGAGATTTAATACAACATTAAAGCTTTAGATTTGGCTTTTGTTTATAACGGACAATCAGAACTGAATAGTTGAGGTATGATCCGACCATCGGAAGCAATCACACGGAGAATACCATATAATCATATCAGTGGTTATTTAGATGATAAGTCACCCATCCAAAATCTGACCGCTTTAGTTTCTTTGGTGATTTCGAACGGACATGTGGCCGAGCTACGGGCTCTAAGTTATAATAACATAGTGGTTAAAGTTAAAGTAAAACTTGGAAGTAACTAAAGCTCTGCGCAGGCGCAGGCTCGGTCGGTGCCCGCAAGGACGTTGGTGCGCGGGCGGAGGTCCACGATCTCTCGCCCAATCACAGCCGAGATGTGTATGTGTGTGTGGGGTCCCGTGTACGTACACGATAAACTTCTTGGCGGGGAACGACTTGAGAAGCTTGGGGCTGCCAGTGACGAATATTACCCATGATCTGGGTATTTTTTCGTAAGGTTGTATAGGAGAATCCATGTTAGGGGCCGTCCATTAATCACGTGATGTTTTTTTTGGCATTTTTTAACCCCCCCTCCCCCGTGGTGATACATGGTGAGGTTTAAGACTAACCCCCCCCCCCCCCTCATATATCACGTGTATTTTTAAAACCTACAAAGAATCTTAATTTTCTACTTTTATTGAAATTAAATAATACAATATTGCCTAGAGGTAAGCACAAAAATTACAGGACTTGCAGATTGTTTTTGTTATTCGGTTGAATATCGCGCGTTAGTCGAAAAAATAAATACACGTGATATGTTACTACAGCCCCCCTCCCCCCTCGTGATCTTTCGTGACTTTATTATGGACCCCTCCCCCCCCTTTAGAGCCTCACGTGATTAATGGACGGCCCCTTAATAGTTTTTTATCTAAGTTAGAATAATACTTGTAGTTGTATTTAAAAAGGATTTGTTTATAAGTAACACATTTTACTTTCATTTACTTTTTACTACGAGCAATGGCATTCGAATGAAATTTTATTACATTATTTTTATATTTGTAAGTCATTAGTTAATACCATTTATAATAATTTAATTTATAGTTAACTATTCTACAGATAATAATTAATTTAATGTATTTAGTTAAGGCTGAATAATTTTAAAGAATGAAATAAATAAATCGTTTACAAACTCATGAAATTCCAGATAGTTACGTTATATGCTGAAATATATGTAGGTACTCGTACACATATATTATGTATATTACTCAACAGTTTATAATATGTGTGTCATCTCACAAATCTGGAAAATTGAATAAACTGATAATATTGTCATATCAAAGTACTTCTTAATCCATTGCAGTCAATGCCGTTTTTAATCTGATAAATTTAAAGATAACATTGATAAGTTTTTTTTTCTTTCAGTACTGGCAACCGTGTCTAAAGCTAAGAGTGCGTGCGCGCGCAGATTGTTGCTATACTAACATAGACAATGTAAAGAAAATGCTCCTAACCTTAATTTGTTATTGTTATCAGTGCTTGTGTAGGACTAGGAATGGAAGGATGTTGCACAAATTCTAAGGAAAGTAATAAGATAGGATGCTTGGAAGTTCTATGATTTATTTAGTTATATGTATCACTGCTGGTGTTGGTCAAAATGTTCGGGTTGCATGTATTATAAGCGTTTTTTTTTAAATTGAAGAGTTACAATTGAATACACTCTGTAGTATCCGTAATAGTTTGAAGTAAGAATAAAAAATTTATTTGACGTGTTGAATAATTTTGTGACTAACATATCAATTGGTAAAATTAGGCATATGTATGTCGGATTTTTTGCCGCAAAGAGATGTCTATTGTGTGACGTGTTTGTGTACCGCTGGGCCCATTCACCCACACTGGCACAGTGTAGCGTTGCTCCGACCACGGAGGTTGTGTGCGCATTATACTTTTTTCATTTTTTTTTCTTCCGTACAGCCACTTGCCTTCGCGCCCCTTTACCTGCCAGTGCTTTACAAGTTTTACAACTTTGAATTTAGGACTGTGAATACGAACCAGTGTATTTGTTTTAGAAAACATTGCATACTAGT
Organism: Macaria liturata; assembly: GCA_964023185.1. NCBI lineage: Eukaryota > Metazoa > Arthropoda > Insecta > Lepidoptera > Geometridae > Macaria > Macaria liturata. Next base: position 6,042,676 of record OZ026828.1, on the reverse strand, counting down.
TATCGTGCCAGTGAAATCTCTCCGCTTGGAGTCCGTAACCCCGTTCTGTGTCAACAAATAATAAACTGTGTTCAGGACAAGTTGCTTTCCATGTTTGGAGCCAGTGATGAATTAAACAAAGCTCGGAACTGGTAATCCTGGATCAGAATGAGCCTTGTTTGCTTTCAGAACGTGAATTTTGTTGCGACTTCACCTACATAACATTTATGGTAAGTAAAAAGTTTCGTGTTTCGTAACTTTGCAATTACGACCTTTTTTTATCTCGCTCGCAACGCGCCTTTTTTCTTTATCGCCTTTTTACTTTTTGCTAGCAGTTTGTTTTTATTTTTAGTTAGCGTGTAGTGGGTAGATTCTTGTTCCACAAAGGTCATTACAGACATGGTCATATAATAAACTGTGAGATTATGCTGATTAGTTTACGAAACAACTATTTAGCCTTAAGGCGTAGTGCATGTGTTGCCCACTCTATTTTATGAAATATCTATAATATAACCTACGCTATACATTAATGATTACGCCACACTTGTTACATTACATAGTAAATAGGTACTTACGGACTTTGTATGCACGATTTGCATAAATAAATATTGAGGTGATAAGTTTTAACAAGCGTTGTTTGAATGACCCAAATACTGGGTAAGAAATGACAACTGGCTATATTGAAATGTTTACGTTCGAAAATTTACGCGGATCAAGAATATTTATCTACCCTCAAATTTTGAAATGTTCGTACTTATGAAACTCAATGAGACTTAATAATTGCATTGAATGTTTAAAATTTGCATGCAACTCTCGTAATATTGGATTTACAGTTATGATAAAGCTAAATAAGGTGCTGGCTTAAAATTTTAATGAGTATTGGCATCCCTTTGCAAATCCTGCTGTGAAGCAAAGATTTGTGTTACTGCCAAGTCAGATAAAATACCATTGATTTACAGTAAGTTTTTTTTCACCTACAAATTTCATGAATTCAACAATAAAAAAATACAGGTCATAAATAGGTATTTAATGTATATTTGAAGCCTATAGGTAGGTATTTGTATATTTTTTATTTTGAATGCGTGAAACTGACGACAAATCAATGTAGTTATAACCATAGCAGTTGAATTTGAAATTTGTTGCCAAAAAGTGTAGATTCAACCCGCAACAAAATCACATGAAGACACCAATAGGTATCCATTTACCTCATATAAGTTTTGTAATACATATTATAGTATAGTCAGTAGTCGCAGTCAGTCCTTGGATGGGTGATCGAAAAGTGGCATTCCATTTTGGGCGCTTTCGTGGGTCGGATGACACGTTAAATTGTAGGTCCTAGCTGTTTGTCTAGTACAGCAGTCGTTAAGCCATGACAAAGGCCCTTAGGGCGGCTTGATAAACTCTCGACACCAGAGTTGGCCACTCTCATTCGATAAGAAGAAGAAGGTTGGTAATACATACATATTTACATAGTCATTCAATCTTGAAGGTTCGAGAATGCTTCTTACAGGCAGGGCCTACGTGATTTGCGGCTGAAATCCAATCCGAAACCTCAAGTGCTACTTGAATCGCCTGGTTGCACTCGCATTACTTGCTTCGAATGGAATCGATTGGAAATACTATATGTACTTTCATGGACAGAAGAGTTACGGATTGAGTTTCTTAGAGGTTTTTAGAATGAGCATAGCTGAGTGCTTAGTAGTTATTAGAATAATGGTTGTCTAGCATTCTTGAGTCGGGTTTAGTTTTTTCTAGAAGTTTTCAGGACTTGGGAAATAAGACTCAATTGTGGGCCTGAAATTACAATACCTAATAAAGGTAATTATACAAAACTACAACACAATACAGCTTTAAATACGGATTTTAGGATATAGAATTTAATTTACGTAATTGAAAATTAATTATTTAAGTATATTTGTTTGAAAACTGTTTATTAGGTACCTACTATGTACATATTACCTATGTATGTTCCTATTACCAAAATCGTCTATGTTGCTTGATTTCTGCATACCTAGATACATACGCAACTTAATGATACGATAGTATATGCCCAGCAATATAACAGTTCCATCTAAATTGCATTGCAACACTTGCTCACATTGTGTTCATTGCTTACAATTTGCATTTTATTGCCACTAAATTGATGTTTGATGTTGCTTCTCTTTGAAGGTCATTCCGCGCTTTCTATGCTTTGATTGTTGTTGGTGATATTTTATGATGCCTTTTCTTATTGTAATGGGACCATTCGTTTTCATTCGTTTTTTGACCTGTTCGAATTTATTCTGATTGGTGGTCTTATGTCGCTCGTGGTTCGTTGAACTTTAGTATTCCTTCCCAACAAAGTTAGGAAGAAACTGTTACTTTCGCGACCAATTTCTTGATGATGAATTCCCCAAAGCAAAAAGTTACAGTATCATACAAGGGTTTTACAAAGTCGTAGGACAAATAAATTGAAATCCTACTATAACGTTCGTCATATGTCTTCATTCGTTATGACAGGGAACTAAGAACTACATTTTTGCGTTTTTTAATCTGTATTTTTATATTTTTTTACGAACAAGGGCCAAATGACTGCAAAATTATACACACACACACATATAAGTATATCTAAGACGTACAAACATGCCTATATAGTACCTCTAACGACTTTTGTAAGTATCTTGAAGCTAAATAGTCAACTACACTGTGACAATGATGTGCCACAGAATAGCGAATAGACAACACATTCTTGATTGATACGGTTGCGATTGTTAGCAAATCGAACGCATAAACATCATCCATCTATCTAAGCTTGTGAAAGTTGTGACTCAAGCAGCTGTGAAGAGATTTTGTAAGCTTGTTTGTGGTTGAAGGATTGGATATATCAATCCTAGTTGGAAATACCACAGGAAATACTAGAAATTTCATCTCACTTTTAGGTAGGGTTTTAAAATTACTGCTTAATATGTGAGTGCCATAGTCTTTTAGTGACAGCCCTATGAATTTATGTGGTTTCTTCTGGAAAAGTAATTAAAGCTTCAAATAACTGCATCAAAAATTTTTCTATTACTAGCCGTTTGGGCATGTATTTTGCCGCTTACAATTTTTTTTAGATAGATAGATAGATAGAAAATTCTTTATTGCAACACACGATAATAATTACAAAGAAAGAAGAAAAAAATAATACTTATACTAGTGGCACAAGTGGCGGCCTTATTGCTAAAAGCAATCTCTTCCAGGCAACCATTGGATGGAAAGGAACCTTTTTACCATGTTCATCTATTACGCTAATTATAAGAATATACTTTAGTAAAATCTAGTACCTACGTACGCAATTTGTGATAGGAGTAAGTTTTACTATCAGTTTTGTTTTAAAGTAGGTGAATTGTATATTTATCATGCATTATCATATCACATGTGGCTTTAGAAGGTCGCCAGATAGCGTAATGCCACAATATACGTACATAGATATCCTATAGGTATTGACCAAAATGTGGAATCGAAATTATGACAAATACAATATTCCCATATGATACCACTTACACGCATACCTACCTACATATTCGTATCATAATTTTATTTTGGTCGATGCTGTCACGGGAAGTCTAGTAAATATATTTAGACAATAAAAAAATAAAGAAAGAAACTTAAGTTTAAGAAAACATTTATTGTGACAGATTTAACAGAAGAACACACAGGAGTAAAAACATAATAAACAAACATAAAAATCTGCCACAACACAGCCCCAACTCAGCATAATGCTGGTTGTGTGGAGGCAACCAGCGCTGGTCTTCCGTTGGGGCTGGCTGTGACGTCACGCACGTCCTACAAACGCAAAAACGCACGGTAAAGGAAACCTGTCATTTCAAGTGTTATCGAGTTCACGGAAGCGCCCAATGGAATGCCATTTTTGGGTCACCCATCCAAGAGCAGACCGCGTTAACAAATATAAATAAATAAATAAATACTCCAGGACATTGCACACAGGGCCATCTAGCCCCACACTAAAGCTAACGCTTGTGTCGTGGGTACTAGATAACGGATATAATACTTATATACTTTTCTTTTGTAAATACATACTTATTATATTACATACAAACGACCAGACTCAACACATTTTTTTTTTTTAAGTACATAAATACTTGTGTCATGCGGGAATCGAACCCGCGACCTCTAGATTAGAAGGCAGAGCCACTACCAACTAAGCTAACAGGCCAGTCAACAGTTACTTTGTTTTTAAAATCGTACCTGCCTGAGCTATGGGCATATTTTAAATGTACTTATTGGTCCATCTCTCTGACTAAATATTTTCAGGCAAGTTTTCAGTTAACACTAATTAGTCTAAGATATTGGATCAGGCCTTACTTTGTGGAAATCCATTGCAAATGAAAACCTTAGAGAAAAGATATGGTATTGTTTCGCTGTGACTGCTTTTCGCCGCCTTCAGACAGCAAACAATCTTATATGATTTTAGATGTGTTCTTCCACCTCCACCATACTTCTCTCTTTCTAATCAAAGTGCCGTTAGTGGTTTTTTAAACATTAGATAGGTACATATTTCGTTCCGTGGAAGGACCTGAGCCACAGCCTGAGCGCCCACCACGCTGTATCTGCTTAAGAGAACTCCCCTAATGAATTAATTCTGCGGGGAGGTACGACCCTCAGTCATGAGGGTATACGACTCAAAAGAAAAACATACATTATCACTCCAAAGTTTTTAACTAATTTGTGTTTTAAACTATATTGGTATGCTAGTTGCGTAGTGGTACGGTACCTTGACCTCTCATTAGCGCGTTTAGTTATCACAAGCAGGGCCAATGTTTATCAACAGACTCAGTTCGCGAGATTGCTTGCTGCTGTTTTGGCTCCACTTAGAGAGCGCGTTTCAATAACATACATTACTTGATCGTAATAAAAAATGCTCTCTTTTATACTGCGACAAAATAAAGGAACGAAAAATAAAACTTACTGTGGTTTTATAATTTGTTTTTTTTTTTTAATTTACAAAGAAACTAACACAAGTTTCGGAATTAAGGTTCAGGGTTTTAATTTTTTGTAGTTTAGCAATTACATACTTGGTGTTTAATTCTTCTTATGATTGATTTCGAATAAAAAGTTATTCAAATCGGTAGCAGATAATGTTTGAGATAAACTTTTATAAACTTTTGCGATTGTGAATTAAGCAAATTTGCGTAAATACCGTTTCGATTCTCCCTCAATCCAAACAAAATTATACAGTAAGTTATCTTCTGAGTTTGCTGAAAACCCAAAATAGCTGTTTGTATCCTTAACCTATCATTATCAGAATTGTCTGATTTCAAGTAATTTTATGAAGAAGCACTTAATATCGTTTTCTTTTCTTTGGGACTTGTAAGTACATATACATATAAGCAAAGTTCCACAAATGTGTTCAAAAAATTCGGAAAGATTTCAGTTGGAAACAAACGAAACTTCTACAATTGGTGATTGGTGGATGACTGTAAAATTTAACGTCTCTGATTGGTATAACGTTAACTAGAAAAAACTTATAAATTTGCGAAACACTGAGCTGAATTCCTTTACCTCCCTCCATGATACCTATAGCTTTATTCTTTGAATGTAACCTTTTTATCAATTCTGTGAATTGCTGGCTTGTAAAATTCGCGTGAGCATTTGTTGACCCAAAAACAGGCCTCAAGATAATAGGCGTGAGTTTCTAATCGCACTGCTAATTAGTTGCGGACTATAATGTATACATGCTTTATTAAATTTTGCTATAGATTAGCGAATGACCTATATGTATTATGAGAGCTATAGTAATTTTCTTTAAATCTGTTAGATTTATGTACCTTTTGCTGTAATGCCGTGACAAAAATATTAAAAAAATAGATTTGAAAGCTTTTAATCAATCTACCTTTCCCATTGGTTTAAATATACACACAATAACATTTTTTTGGGCATACAAAAAAAGCGATGCACGTGACTTTAACCACTAAGAGTTGATATGATATAGTCTGATCTAAATCAACACAAATATATCATCCAATTACAAGAAGGGATAAACATTTAGGTAACTCAGAAGCTCATTTTCACTTTTGCTAAATTAAACTGACTAATGCTTATAAAGACACTAGTAGCACATCTGTTAGATATAATAATGACTACATACTGCCATTTCGTGGAACAGAATTTAATAAAAACGTAACTTGGGGAACTCCCACTTTTTATATCATAATAGGTATGAACTGACACATATAAATATGTATATCCATCTAATTACTGTTTTTCTGTGTCCTGTCTATATTATACCTATACATTCTGTATACATTGTGTGCTATGTAGATACTTAAATGCCATAGTATACATAGTTAGAATCCAAATATGGCTTCAAAAAAATGGCTACAAAAATTCTGGCTTCATTGTAAAGACAGAAAAACGTAGAAGTACTTTGCTAGAGGACCCTACATTTTGAGAATTTAACCTTGAATTCTTCAAAGTAAGTAACTAAGAAGGTTTCTTCAAGGCAAGCTACATCTTGTACTAACTATTGTGATGCTTTACATCAGACGGACTATATTAGTCAAACATATATAATTTTTTTTTTTTTTTTTTTATTATTATAAAGCGACAAATATATGTTTATTTTGTATGCAATATGGGGTACCGTTCGTACACTTACATAAATACATATGTAGGTACATACACATAAGTACTACACAATACAATAAAACAGCGCTCAATTTTTTCAAATAGGCATTGAAAACAAGTCACAAATCACTAAAGCTTTTTCAACTTCCCTAGTAAACATAAATCATGGTTCAAGCACTACTAAAAAGCATATTGTTCTATACAATGTGGTATTATAAAAAGGCTCATAAACCATTTAACAATGTCCTTGGGCGAACGAGTGTGCTTCGTATTTTAATGGCCAAGGAAGGTGACCTTAAGTTTATTAACTTAACACTAGACTGAGAATATTATTTCCTGCTTTCAAATCCTGGATTTAATCTTGCAAACTTTATTGCTTATTGAATGGCGTTTTAAGTGTAGCTTCTTATAGTTTACATGATCATGCTGCTCATACCTAAGTAAGTTTATAGAGTGGCGATCACTGGTGTAAAGAATTTTCGTCCTATGAGCTTTTAAGCTAAGCTTATTGACATCTGAAAACAACAACTTGCATAAGCTTGAACTTAGATTTGATTTAATTAACTTAGTTTTTTGCATATGTATTACTTATTAGATTATATTTAAAAAAAACACATACTTTTCATCTCTGAATCTTCTTCAACGAAATGATATAGACGAACACAACGGGACGCTAGTTATAATTTTAATATTAATAATAAATCTATCCTCTCTTTCACACTCCTTAGTAGTATAACAAATAACAAGCTGTCCTTCTCACTCCTTAAATAAGTTCAGCAAACGGCCTCAGTTTCCTAGAAACAGAAGTCCCTTGTTTGCTTGTTAGTGCCCACAGTATATGTAACAGTAGTTACAATCGACAGCGGACTGCGACTGTATTGTTCCAAACACATTATAACAATACCTAATAGTAAGCTGAAACATAGGGGTCCAGTGTGCTGTCGCGGATTTGAACCTACTTCAATTTGTGGTTTAGGTAAATAAATAATCGTTTATTATGCCAAAAATACAATGTATATACAATTAATCTTAAACTTACTTTAGGTAGTACATCTATGGATGACTGCGCAACACACTAAGTCTATGGAGACTTGTGTTGTGCTGCGACAGGAATCATTGAGACATTCTATCCCTTGAAGACACTTAAAATTCACAAAAGTAACACTGTAATGTGATATATGATTTTAAAACTTTGTTTTGGAAAATAATGACATATACATAGGTACCAAAGACTGCGTAAAACTTTTTTTTTTTTCGTAAAAATAATGTGAATTTTTATACATAACATATTGTAATTTTTAAAGGCTTCTTTTCTAAGAACTAGTATAATCAAAGAATAGTCAGTTTTTTCTTATTTACTGAATTTTTACCTTGAATGTAATAAGAATTGGGTGCACTTTTCTCTAACATAAGAAAAAAGGCTTGTAAGTAAAAAGAACACGTAAAGAAAAAACACTGAAAAGTGTATAAAATATTATGTCGGCACTATGATGTGGTGATATTGGTACTTCGTGATGCCGACTTTGACATAAGTATCATTAAACTACCGTTTTCTCTGACACGTAAGTTCTTTCGTTTATACTTTAAACGCTTTTATTTCCCTGCAAGGAATTTTATACTTACTAACAAAATAATTTCATTTTCACATTGACTCTAATATAAAAGTGACCAACTCAGTAATGTCAGAGTTTTCAAACCGCCCTCAGAAGACTTTTCAAAACACTTCAGGCGTGGCTTAACGACTGCCGAACTACCTATGACAAATATCCGGGACCTACAATTTAACGTGTCTTCCTACCCACGGAAGCGCCTAAAATGGAATTCTGTTTTTTGGTTACCCATCAAAGAACTGACCTCGTCAACATTTGCATAACTTTGGTAATCGCATGCAATTACCTCCGCTAGCTGAACTACGGGCGTCTGGTTGAGATCGGTTCAATTCTGCGCTAAAGCACAGAATACATAAGCTAAAGCTATGTATGTTTACAAATGCAGTTATATCCCTATGTTTATAACCAACGTGGACCCAGGCACGTAGCTCGGGATTTGTTATCAAGAACGTTCAAGGACCTAGCTCTTAATACGTAGTAATCTAGATATTGATGATTAACTGCGTTTGTAACACATATATTTGCAGTTCATTGTTATGGTCATTAACTGTATAACCTGTTGATAACCTATGGAAAATGTTGTTGGTTTTTCATAGGAGTTAAATGAATGTAGGTACGGCAATAATGAATCAATAAATGAACATTGTATACTTACATACTTACTGTATTCATAAATTATGTAGCCTTTTCTTAAATATAGGTAAGTAAAATCTATTCCGATCCCCAAAAACACATTAATGTCTGGTTTTACTAGTTTAACTTTTGCAATGCTAAAATAATACCAACAAGTGTTTTAGAAAACATACTACATGTCATATTTCGGACCACTTAGGAATGTTAGGAAAAATAGAAGCTTCGAAAAAAAATATATTTACATCAGAATTTCTTAGCTTAACTTACTTATCAAAATTGTAACGCATTACCACAAAATAAACATGGAACATTTTATTGAGTTATTTGTTTTCGATAAGCCCTTGATAGGTTATCTCTTATCAACTAAGGAGTTTACTACCAGTTACTATTATGTACCTTCACACTTACATAGAAATAGGTCGATATAGTACATACTTAGTTCTTATCAAATACCTATCTATGGTCAACAGTTTTAAGTACTTTTGAAGCAAACAAGTTGCACCTGTGATATACTCGTACTTAAAGATTAAGTATAAGATAGGGAGAAAGTTTATACAACCAATTTAAGTAACGGATACTTACTTTTTTTTTTTTTCTTGATTTTTTTTTGAAAGTGTACCATTCGAGTAAAAATTAACAGAGATATGAAAAACTCACACAAATATCACTGATTATATATATACTAGCTGTGCCCGCAACTTCGTCCGCGTAGAATAGTTATTTTGAACCATTTTAGCGGCGCACGCAACGCAAGCCCTTAAAAATTAATATTTTTTCTCGTTTTTTTCCACATTTTCCAATGTTTCTTCGCTCCTATTAGTTGCAGGTTGCAGCGTGATGTTATATAGCCTAAAGCCTTCCTCGATAAATTGTCTATTCAACAAACAATATTTTTTCAATTCACAGCAGTAGTACCTGAGATTAGCGCGTTCAAACAAACAAACTCTTCAGCTTTATAATATTATAAGTAAAGATTTTAAAAAAAGCATGGGATGGGCTTACGTTTGACTACAGCCCGCTTGATGTCAAGCTTCGCTGTAGTAAGATGTAACAAGCTTGTCCAAAAGAGACCTTTTTACTTTGGATTTGAAGATCCCTGGGTTGTAATGATAATAAAACAGGGTTTCTGGTAGAAAGTGCCTTAGTGTGTATGTGTGTAATCTATCATATATTGCCTTACCGTATAAAATCTTCAAGTTATGGGTTATTTACGGAAGCCATTTGAATATGACTAATTCCGGAGTCTTCTTTATGAGTAATAAACAAACGTGCATAATAATTAGTAGCTGAGCCTGTGTTTGCCATAAAACAGTTTCTTCATATGTAAATTGCGTTGCGTACTGCATATTTTTGCCTTTATAAAGATTATAGATATAGCTATTGATATTTTATTGGATATATTCTATCTAAAATAGGCAAGGTTAATTAAAATTATGCTAGCAATAAGCTAGCAAATATGCAATGATAGGTTACAAAAGAAATAACAAATAAAATGTCTATAAAAAATAAAAAATGTTGGTCTTAATTTATTCAAGCGATAATTTTTCTAATAATAAATTCCTTAGAATCAATTAAAATAACAAAAAATCTGATTAGTCTAGCTAATTATTTTTGTTTCGTGATTCGTGGAGGCCTATGCTCAGCAGTATATGGACGAGCTAACATGATGATGATAATAATATAATGTGTGAAAAGTGTTTGTTTAATTTTAATCTTAAGCCATCGCAAAGTAGGTTAGTATTCTTATCAGTAAATGTTTTAAAAACAAGTAGCAGTACCAAGTTAGAGCAAATAAATAAATCATCGATCAAAACTGGATCATCTTATCAATTTTTAATCTATATTTGCTCAAGGTGTGTACCTACGAATGTGTTGATACTACAGAAACGTAACTGATTTAAAAAAAAATAAGATATTGAACCAACCTACGTAGATATTGTCTTTCGGACCGACGTTCGTTGAGTCAACACGTCCTAATGATGCCTCGTGGAGAGGCGAAACACGTGTCGACGAAAATATCTTGCTGAAGGAGAACTACAACACTTGAAGACACAACAAGAGCCACGGAGGCCATTTGGATGGTTAGGAGGAGTGGTGTGGCGGTGGTATATGAAGAAACACACCAAAAAACCACCAAGTTTGTTGTTTGAAGCCCAATACGTGGTTAGTAATGATTACCACTAATATTCCTCCAGAGTTTGATTTTCTACAAAATTATTCCACAACACGGTCAACCACAGCCGCTGGTTGAGTTGGGAGAGCAACCGCGACCAAGCATTCGGATATTGCCGCCAAATAAACAAATAACACAAGAAATAATGAATTCTTAAAATTTGTAATTTCTTGTGTTGAGTCTGGTCGTTTCTATGTATAATAAGTATGTATTTACAAAAGGAAAGTACATATATATGTATTATATTCGTTATCTAGAGTATCCATGATACAAGCGTAAGCTTAGTATGGGGCTAGATGACGCTGTGTGATATATCCTGAAATATATATTTATTTTATCTGTAGGAAAAAGATAAAAAGTGGAAGCATTCTTGACGTGACATTTGTTACGAGTAACAAATCTATACTATAAATTATTCATACAGTTCCACCTACGCCTATATACGGAAGCGGACAAATAAAAGGGTACCTATCTATTTCGATATTTTCGATATCATAACGAGCGCTCGATATTTAGGTCGAAGCCATTGAGCCTACTTCAGATAGAAGCAGACGTTTGAGTTATATAAACGATGTTTTATCTACAAAGGGGTCAACTGTTTGAATGTTGTTATAATTTAAACTTTAATCGGTTGCCGTGTAGTTACGAGACTACAGCGGTTTTGTGTTACAATGCGACTCAATCTCGAATTTATGATTTAGTTGTTTTATATTTAGTTCCTGGTTCTAATGTTATGTTTGGTTAATGGCTTTTGATCATAACCATATTAAGCTATAGAATAGTATCTAAATATTACAATGCAAACAAAAAAAATTCCCTACCTCATTGTCGTATTATCTATGATGACGCTTCGAGGAGAACTATTCCCTACACACTACAGTACTACAAGAACTGAAGATAATAAACTTACTTACGAGGACCCAAAGTGGTTCCTGGCCTCCGACACAAAGAGACGCCACTCCTCCCGTTTCTGCATCATCTCCTAAAATATAAAATACATATTAATTTTATACTGCTAGCATTTATTGTTTTTTTTTTTTCATTAGATAGGCTCGCGCTTGACTACAACTTGCCTGATTGGCTGGATCATAGTGTTCGCTTGTGTGGGTGCCACTTCAGGTAACCTGCTGGTCAAATATCTCACTGACAAGTATTAAAAAAAATCTTAATACATATAACAAGTAGGTTAGTCTGTATACCACAACATTCCTTGCAGCTCGTGGCACACTCCACTTAAATATAAATAATAGTTTAGGTTCAGTAATATTACAGCCGATTAATCCAAAATTGTATGAAAATTACATTCGATTATACCCTAGCTCCATATAACAAACCTTATAAGGGACCTTATTACCATTTAATTCTTGGACCTAATATTTAAATCGACGATAATTCCAAAGGTGTGTTGAATGTTGATTGATTAAATTTGATATTCGCTCGAAATTGGGACCTAGTTCCTAAAATTACCACTATACTCGACCTTATATGTATATTCATATAACAGTGTAGAATGCATGTAAGTCACATGTGTATATATGTAACGTAATTTTATAGATTCTAGTTTAGTTTTCAGAGCTTTGCCTTACCGATGGTGTGCTATGTACAAAAATGTTATAAATACAACAAACTTCAATGTACCTAAATAAAATAAAAACAGAGGTCGCCTACCAATCTGGTTGGTTGATGACATTAGAATAACCGCAGGGAGCAACGGGTTCAATCTGCGCAGGACCGGAACGAGTGGCGTACAAAAAAAAGGCCTATGCTCAGCAGTGGGCGATAACAGGCTGATGATGATGATGTTTTTTTGTTTGTAATTTTCATAATAGTAATTGTATATGAATTGCAAGTACAAACTATTCAAACAAATATAACTACAGCCATCCTCAGTACTTTGAAACACCAAATCCATCCTTACTTATCTAAACTTTGTCAGCGAATTACGCTAAGTCAAGCCTGTTCTAAGTGGTCATTAGAATATTCAATCAAGAGCTATAATTAAGTTGTTACTTTCACATCACGCACGAGTCTCGATCGTGATTACTGTTGGCTACCTAATTGCAACATCGTTAACCATATTCACTTGGCAATGTCTCTTTTTTATCACTCGGGTTTAATGATCAGGTTTTAGTGCATCACCTGGTCGTTTGCTGGAGTTATATTTGAATGAGAGTTACTGGAGTGCCAATGCGGTTTATAAGTACGATTTGCCATAAAAAATATACATATGTATATCACCGTTAGATTGTAAAGATCGTTAGATTACAATCTATCTAGCGAGATTGTAAACTATCGATAGATTGTGAACCGTATCATTAAGATTGCAATTTGACTCATTATTCTTCGCTATATTGTAATCTACCGAAGTGAAGCCGTCAAATTGTGAACCGGCGTAGGACGGAATGCAACTCGCGCTCTATGTTTAGGTATTGCGAAGTCACTTGTCTGTGACAGGAGGTAAGATTAGGTTCGTTAGGTTGCTTTCTACCACGCACATGCGTGGAGCCAAGTCCTGTTGTAGTGCAAGTGTTGGACTCGAAGATGATACGGTTCACAATCTATCGATAGTTTACAATCTCGCTAGATAGATTGTAATCTAACGATGTTTACAATCTAACGGTGACATGTACATCTAATATCTAAAACGTCTTATATTAGATGTCATTATATTATGTCATTGTTTACTAAAAAATCTAATTTTGTATATGAAATACAAGCAATTAAATTAAATTGTATTAACATCTTCATCATCCAGAGCCCTTGGAATCTATCTGCTGGGTATAAGCCTCCCCTTGTATTTGCCATCTGCAAAATTGTAATTTGCTTTAAAAATATTAATAAATGAATAACGCGCCTATGTACGTTTTTTGCAAAAGAATATAAAACATAAATAAAATACATTCATGTGATGGAAGGAAACGCATATAAACTAAAAATTTTGCCTTGCTCACTTTCCGCTAATAATATATTGAAATTTCTTTCAATTTCCAATTTTTGCCTGTATAACCCGACCCACAATTTACGTGATTCCACAATTTGTTATATTCCTATAACTGTACAACATTGTAGCATCGATTATAAACACCTATTATAAAATGAAAACAGCAGTTAACTTCCATAAAGTCTGTGTAAAGAACTAAATCAATTAGAGATCCAGATTGCACGTCGCGCCGTCGTGGCCGGTGATCTAATTTCACCAAGTTTGGAGTCATCAGTTAATTAACAACATTTGCAAATTGTATAAAGCTAGCTGGTGTCATGTGTCGCCAGTTTTTTGCTGTCTATGCGTCTATTGAACATTTTTATCGTTTCTGTGGTTTAGAGTTTGTAGGTGATATTATCATACAATTCAATATCGTTTGCTTTAGTACCAAATATTTCACTAAAAGTACAAGATTCCAAACAGTGAATATAGGAAATTATCATTTATTTTTAATATTTCCTAATTAAAGAATATTTAATGAATGTGTAATATCAAATTTACTAGTGGTATTGTCAAACATTTATACAAACGATTTATCTCTCCAAGTACCTTTCATAGTTTCACTTCTTATTATCTTTCCTCTTACTTTTTTTACTTTTGTTTGCGATTCACATTTTGACCTTACATAACATATTCCATTAGCAAATGAACATTACTTTGCCTTTTTTCAGCCTTGCTCTGTTATTACTCGTAACTTTCACACGTCACACGTCCAAAAATATGAATACAGAAATAAGAATATTATTATATCCATTGTTTTGCCTTAAGGCTCCGTTGTGTCAGTAAGCAACAACATTACTATCAAAAGACACCTCATTCTCTTTGAGTCGTATTTGCTCATGGCTGAAGGTCTGACTCCCCCGCAGAAATAATTCGTTAGGGGAGTTCTCTTGGACAGATACATCGTGGTGGGCGCCCAGGTCCTTCCACGGATCACAATATCATTCATGATTTGTAAAAAATATTTGGGGTAAAAAAAAATGAGGCATGTACATATGTCTGAGAGTCACTATGTGTTTTGGGTGCCACGTCTACTCTTTGCTTGTGTTTTATCTATATAAATTTAGGCGAAATTTTGAAAAGATAAATGCGATATCGAAAACGTACACCGCATGAATTAAATAAAATAAAACAATTATTTGTACCACAGATAGATAAGTATAATATAATACACGTGATATTCCATGGAAGTATGTATTTGCCCAAAAAAACTTCCCCAATGAGTAAAGTCTGCGGGGGAGTCACGATCCTTAGTAATGAGGAACAAGACATGATGTCATACGCGAATTACACGTGAGTGAAAAGCGTTTTAGTTAACATATTGATGAAAATGTCTCACAAAAGTTTTAATATTATAATACAGACATACATTATGTCCTATATTATGTGTCTGTATTATAATAATATTGTCTACGGACGCCTGTCTCCCACTCAAAAGTTCTAAGAGTGTAGGAAGATCGTTCACTTTCTTAATCATTTTGATTACTTATGTTAAGTATGATAAATGGACGAGATTCTTTCTGTAAGCTCTTGATCGGTACATTTGTATACAATGTAGGTGGAAAGAAAGAGAAAGGTTTCTAAATTCAAGACGAAAACATAAATATTAGCACTATATATACATATATAGGTACATATATCTACCAAACATTCGAGCAAAAAAACGCACGGGCAATTCCAATTTATAAAGATCTAATATATTGCTTTCTTTCTATCAATGTCTAATTTAAAAACGATGTCTTAATTTCGTCTTAAAAACATACCTCAAGGGGTCAATTTATAAAACAGCTACTCCTTTGAAAGCAAGGCTGGTTTCTGCCATTTCTAACTGTCTGAGAACCAATTAAGCCGAATTAGAAGTAATAAAACAACATCAAACCATCGATTTTGTAAAACTGGTCCCCGCCACGGATGTCTGTATGATTTATCGATTGGTCATAGGTACTCAGAGAGTAAGTAATGATCGTAGATGGAGCGTGTAAAGTTAAGTACAATAGTTTACTTAGTTCTAGTAAGTAGTTAGTAAGTGGTTTATTTTGTCTATTTTGATAAATAGATATCCTTCGCGACACAGGTCCACCTAGTTTTAAAGAAAAGTGTTTAAAAGCGGTAATTAATCTAAATCATATTTATTTTGTAAAAAAACGAAAATATTAATGTATGTATTAATGCTTATTTTTATATACCAGCATAGTTATATGCATAGTTACCATGGCAGAATGTTTATATAAAAATGAGAAAATAAACTTCTTTCTGGCGTACAAAATCTTACTTTTTATTTTCAGTCCTAGGGCTGGAGTTATTTTAATTGATGTGCAAATCATTGGGTAGACAACTAGGAAAAAAATATCCTCCACGTGTTACCTCTACTGAATTATTTGTTCTTTGGTTATACTTTAAAGTTAAAGTACAGGTGTGGGTGATGGATAACTGTGCCAGTTTAAAATATCCGCTGTGACCGGCTCGACTGTATGTATGTATATTTTATGTAAACGGTATTTTTGTAGGAAAATGTAGTGTTTCTGATTGTATTTAATCAGTTAAATACAATAAAAATACTACGAGACACAAACAATAAGAGAAGACTCTTAAGTAGGCTTACAAACTTATTTTTTTTAAATAAAAAGGTTTTATGTATACTTTTTATGTATGTTAGAATGTATATAATTTTGTCATTAAAGGAGTATTGATTGAATGTATGTATGTATAAGTATTTTAAAGTTAAGTAATAGAATAATGGCTTCAAGTTGACTCTTTGATGTGTATGCAGTGTCTGTAGTAGGTAGGACATGCGGCTTTGTTTGTAACCAACCACTGTATGTTTGCTGTGTTGTCCAGTTTACAGACCTATATATAAAAAAAAATGTCACATGTTGATATTATTTGAGTATTATAAAAACAACACTCATTCTACTATGACTATTATTTTACTTATAAAAATCTTCCAATGCAAAACTTGTAATAATCCATAATTATTTTCAAAACCAGTTATTACTTAGAAAATGGGCTTTAAAACATAATCAATTTGAGCATAAAGCCCAGTTATTCCACTCCTAGCTGTCAATTCACTTATTTATAAAACCATTAACGAAACATTTAATCAATCGAATAAGCATTAACAAGTTAATAACCATTAATGTGGAGAATCAAAACTGTGATTGTGTTGTCGTTTACTACTGACAACCGTTAAGTGAACGTCAAGTTATCGACTTGAGATTTAATAGACCGGTCATTAGAGTAAAAAAAAAAATAGAGAAGTATTGATTTTCTCCATTTTTGAAGTCGGTTAAAAATAAGATTTAAGAATTCCGTATCCAGACAGTAAAATTCAAATTCAAATTCAAAATCATTTATTTCAGACATTGGTCCATATTCACAATAATATAATTCACTTTAAAATATTATATTTATATAAAGATTAACTTTTTATTTTTTAAATTATGTTGTAAGGAAAGTGCCTCGCTTTTGCAAGTACACACTTTATGTTTGAAAAGCAATGTTTTGGTAGACAAACGATCTGCTCTCGCGTTGATAAGCGCAGCGTTTTGTGAAATCTGATGGGAACTGCAACTGAAAGGCATAATATTGTAGTCTTTTCAATATCAAACCCGTTTTGCTTATCACACCTTATTGTATTTCTTTTAAAACATTGATCCAGTACCTTTAGCATCCAGATCGCGACTAAAGCGTACTTACAGTATTTGTAACAGAAGAATAAAGTGGATTTGTTTATTTATTAATGTAATACACAATTCAATGTAACAATTTTAGAACTTATTCTTTCTAGCTGTGAGCCCGAAATTATATGTTACTAACTAGTAGGTGCTCGCGGTTTTGCTCGCATTTAGTAGTAAAACTTGCATCCCCTATTTCACCCCTTTAAAAGTGGCATTTCCTAAAATCCTTTTTTAGCGGATGCCTACGTCATAACATCTACCTTCGTTCCAAATTTCAGCCCAATCCGTCCAGTGGTTTGGGCTGTGCGTTGATAGATCACTATATCAGTCAGTCACCTTTGAGTTTTATATATATACATATATAGATAGACGCCTGTTGATTGAGATGTCGTTGTTTAAGCTCTATAGACACTGTAAGATAGGGGTTTGACAGACTGATAGACAAATAGACGGATTGACGTCTCCTTGATAATGCGGCTTTAAAGAAAACCAGTTCGGTAGTCATTGGATTTAACAACTTGTCCGCGGCTGATGTGGAGGAAAATCTCGAATAAAGAGACAACTTTATAATTAAAATCAAGACGTTAACTTTAAGTTATAAAGGTTTTCGATTGTGTATGGATTAGTGAACAACGTTTTTTAGATGGGAGTTAATTATAGATATAATAAATTTCATAATAAGTTGTTCTATGACTAAGCCATTGAACAAAAATTACGTGTTTGTGGATGAACTTGCCTTCTTTTGGTTGTGTCTCTCCTAAAGGTAGTCCAATTTTGATTTAATTTCAAATGTAATTTATTCTACACTGTTTTTAGCTACTTTTCATTACATATTGATAGGTTTTTTCCAGATAATTTACCAATTTCAAAAATAGGAAGAGGTTCTTCATTCGACCCAACATATTAACAGTTTTTTCCATTGTTGCAGACCAGCTAAAACCCAGTGAAGATGTGGTCCACAATACACAAGGTAGCCGCGATCATATTCCTCAGCGCTCTCAGCAAGGGACACCTGCCAGAAGATGACTTCAGGATAATCAATAGACAAGGTAAGCTATTTGGCTACTATTGTTAGCAAATAGTGTTAAGCTTTTTTACTCTTAATAGTGTAGTTAGTAGAATATAAGCCTAACAATACAATACAATACAATATATCTTTATTGCACACCAAAATAAATGAATTACAATAAAAGGACTTAAACTAAAAATAATGTACAAGTGGGCGGCCTTATCACCTTGAGTGATCTCTTCCAGGCTAACCTAACCATTCTTATACGCCTTTAGCTTTTAGTAGATAATCTTTAAAGGTGTTTAATAGTGTTGTTTTGTAAGCAAGCAGGCAGGCAAGTATCATATTTTGGACCAACTTATTTAAAGTTTTGTTTTTTTTTTAAATATTATTAGTCATGTGCTAAGCCCGCACTATGGTAAACTTTAATTGGAAAATGAGCGCAAATAATCACGACCGGCATTCGAACCTGCATATTTCTGATCACCGTCCAGAATGCCTTAACCAACTAGGCTATGGTCTACTAACTAACTGCCAGGCGCGAAAATTCACATTCGAATATTCAGACTAAGCGCTACTTTATTCAATTTGTCACATTAAGTCAAGACGGCTCACCAATTGCGAAAAAAACGAATATCAAATAATAAGTATAGGTATGTATATGATATGATATAATGAGCTAACAAATACTTGATAGTGAGACCTGCACATGATTCTCAGAACAGCAATTAAATCTGCCCTGTGGACCGTTTGTCTGCTTTTACAACTAACTGGCTGATAACCACGTGTGTGTGTCACATTCTCGAATTACCTACAGAGTGAGAAATCTAGTGTAGGTATATGTATAAAATGATAGGAAATTATGTTTATTTGTCAGACGTATGGATGTATGTGTTTTGTGAACATTAAATAGGAGTTTTTAATAAACAGTGAATCATATTAAGTATTTATTTATACCTACCTACCATCTATATCTCAATAGCGCAGCAGCAGTTAAGGGGCCGTCCATTAATCACGTGATGTTTTTTTTGGCATTTTTTAACCCCCCCTGTGGTGATACATGGTGAGGTTTAAGACTATCCCCCCCTCCCCCCCATATATCACGTGTATTTTTAGACCTACAAAGAATCTTAATTTTCTACTTTTTATTGAAATTAAATATTACAATAATGCCAAGAGGTAAGCAGAAAGGTTACAGGACTTGCAGATTGTTTTTGCTTGTCGGTTGAAAATCCCGCGTTAGTCGAAAAAATAAATACACGTGATATGTTACTACACCCCCCCTTCCCCCTCGTGATCTTTCGTGACTTTATTATGTACCCCTCCCCCCCTTTTAGAGCCTCACGTGATTAATGGACGGCCCGAAAGAAAGTAAATACTTTCCACAAGAATAAAATTGGTCTACCCAACAAAAGATGCTAATAATAACAAAAAAATCTGCTAAATCGGGTAACGCGAGAAAACAAAATACTAGGCATTCAAATATTTGTAAGTACATGATTAGAAATAACTATAAGCTATGCAATACTATTATGATGCCATCATTTCTAGAATTTAACCTAACAAATGGGAATTCCCAGAGATAAAATATAAGTATTTACCCTTTAATTTACCGTGTCACATCTACGTTCCATCTAATTCTTTTCGCTGTATAACAACACCTTAGGCGATTAGACCATCCATCAAACAAACCCGACTTCTTTGATTGAAGGCCATTTTAAGTTAAATCAAGAGTCGTAAAAGGAACAAACATAGACGAAAATGGCTTACGCTATTTGAGTTTGCATGAACACTAAAACTTTGTTTGTACATCAACAAGTCAATTTGAGAGTTTTATGTGCGAAAATCAGGTTAACACGGGAAATTGCTTAATTAGAAAATACGTTTCTCAAGATTCAAAACGTTATAGACCTTATCGTGTTTGGATTTAGAGTTTAAAATTGTGGTTCAGTTTAACACGTGTGTTTTTTTCGGTGATATTTTTGTGGTCATTTTAGTAAGTAGGTGATTGATCGAAAATCTCACAAAACTTTAAGTCGCTGGCTATTCATATTTATATAAGAGTTAAGTCAAGTGTCGTGTTCAGAATTTTAATGCGGTTTTACTATTAGTGTTTTTTGCGTAAAGTTTGAAGACGCTGTTTGGTTTTCAATTTATAACCACTTTATATTCGACTTGTGATGTTAAGGCTTTATATTTGTCTGATTTATTGTTTCCTTATGGGTTAAGTACCTATATATTTGTATATACCGAGATAACTGCTTATTGCTACTTATTTTTATTAGTTAACTATTTCTAAGGTTTAAAACTTTTGGCAAATAGTTTTCTCCATTAAAATACGAACGAACCAATTTGATATGATCATAAAATTACAAACAAGAGTTAACTTATTATATAACTTGTAGCATCTCGCGGCATTATTTAAGATAAAAAAGCTTATGTCTATCCATAGTCTCATCTACCTCTTAATGAAATTTCATTCAATTTGGTCCAAACCTCTGAGCATGAAGTTGAAACAAAAATACCAGCAAGGTTGGATGCCTGATAAAAAACATATTTAAGCTTCCACATTTGAATTTCAATGTAATTTCAATAAAAAAATAAAATAACTACACTATTAAACCCGATCATAGTATATTCAAGTAGCGGCAATTTGTACATTCACATTCAAATTATAATGCACTTTTGCGACAATAAAGCAAGTTCTGCATAATTTGTCCAAGTTGAGAAATCCTTGAAAGGCGCCAGTGGCCGCCGACGTATTGAGGGCTACTATAAGCTAAATTTATCATGATAAAGGATATAGATAAAGAATTTTTATTGATTTTGTAAAGTTGTAATATACATAATATAAGTAGTAATATCATAGAATATGCTACACAAATTACAATATCTCGTCCAATTGAATTTAATACATTTAGCTTTAATAAAATTTTAGAAGGTACAATGTCTAGTTTTATTAAGAAAATAATGTATATTGTTTTATTACAATCATGTCAAACTTAATAGGAATATAATTATTTATACACTTAAATAAATCTACCGTGATGGATTTAAATGGATTTATTACTTTCTTTGTGATATGTATATGTTGAAGAGTTAAAAAAAAAAACATAAGCAATTTGTTCGAGTATAACGGTGGTTGAAATATATAAAAAAGTAGACAAAATCTCGTTCTGGTTCAGCTTCACAAAGTGAATCTGTATAACAATAAACACGAATACATAGATCCATTACGGGCTTTCAATTCTTTTAACGCATATACTGGTGCCGCTTTGAACAACCATATGGCCAAGACACTGTTATCAATCAACTGTAAAATAAAAAGATATGTATAGCATCGTTTACAAGTCAGATTAGTTCAAGACACACAAAAATAAAAGTAATTAAGACAATGAAAAACTTAACACATTAGCCTTTCACATTAATACCATGTCTGCAATAGTTATTTTATTTACCTAACATCCTCTATCTGTAATTTTGTGCTTAATTAAAAGTATAATAATTGTTAAAGGCCTCTCAGTGTTGGCTACGGCCCCACTGATGCCTTAAAAATACCGGGCGTAAGGCCCGAGAATCTGTAAAAAGAGAAATAAAAAAAATATAATAATATTAAATCAAATTATTTAAATAAGGTAATCTAATATTAAATCCATGATAGTTTTAGCAACTACTTTTAAGTATAGCCTATCGACAGGTTCACGCTAATCGAATATTGAAATCCGCAGATCTGCTGGCGTCTAACAGCGATATATTCCGAGATAACGACACTAAATCATTTTCGCAACTGCTGTTCGATGTGGCAAGGGACCAAGTGATCGTGGGCGCAAGGTGAGTTGCAACTGGTAGCTAAGTAATTCAGAATGTGATTCAGATTTTGAGGCGAGTTATTAGAAAACAAGTAATATTGTGTTATTAAAACTTTGGAAAATGAATAAGTTTTTCTTAAGTAAGCCAAGTACTTATCGCGCTTATTAGACGTCACTACAACAACATCTTAAAGAAATATTATTGTTCTAAAAGATAAAAGATTTGATAAAGGCAGTATTTTTTTCTGTATTTAAATAATGTGACCTCACAGTATCATCATTTTAATAATTTTCCTTAGATATTTTTAAAGAAAATCAATGATTGGTATTCATACTTATTAATTAACAAGTGAAGCTAAAGCGGTCTCTATTTTAAATTGACTTCGTGACAGGTTTATGCAACTACCTTATTTCCTTCAAGTCTGAATCATATCCTGAATCAAATATTGATAAATTTTGATAATGCTAAAACCACTGCATTTGTATTGGTACCTTTAGGCTTTCGTTTGCATTGGCGACGAATTTGCTTTGCAATCTAATATTAGCTTGATTGACCGGTTTGAAAATTAAGCCAACTTTAAATAGAATCAGTCGTTTTCCAAAATTATTGAATTATCTTTACAAAGCTTAAATACTCGTATAGAGGTACTACTAATAAAAATTAACTTTGCCTCTTATTTATTAAAAAAAATGTTATAAGTCGCTAAATAAAATGTGTACTTTCAACACTTCTTATTGGTAATTAATTATAGGTTTTTTTGTACAGTCAAGTCACTAAGCAGGTTAATGTAGACATTTTACAAACTTTGTTTATCTTAAACCAAAACTGACTACCGAACCACAAAGCGTAAAAAATAAATAAAATCTCGTCAAAGCAAACACTGTCCCAACCAAACTACGGTTGTTCAAATATTCTGTCAAATTTAGAGCAGAGTAAATCATTACGTTCAAGATGTAGGCACGAACTCATAATTCAGTGTTATCACTTCAATGTTAATTCTGATAAGAGTAGTCTGTGTACATGCGGCCTAATAACTTGTGTAAACAGCTTGAGTCATTCACCTGCTTGTCAACTTATGATATAAGAGGTTGACCTTACTTGGGAGACGAAGCTATTGTATCAGTAACGCAACACCAAAACTTTCGTCTGTACCTATGCACAAACAGTTTTAGAAGAACTTTTTTTTTCTGACTTATTATTAGTCCTGACTTACGGAGCGCGGACCTGGTCATTGACAAAGGATCAAAAGTCCGATCTTGAGGTTTGCCAAAGAGCTATGGAACGCAGTATTCTCGGCGTAAAGTTAATAGACCGAATTAGAAACACCATACTGCGTTCCAAATCCAAAATAGCTGATGTGACCAAGAAAGCTGCCAACTTGAAGTGGGATTGGCTTCGATCAACAAATTGTTGATCGAAGGGGATTGGGCTAGACACGTCTGCCGCATGCCCGACGACCTCTGGGCTAAGACAACGACGCAATGGGCCCCCAGAAACAAAAGACCCGTTTGCCCGTTTGCGAAGCCGATATTAGTTAGGTATTTAAAATAAGACTTTAAAAATGAGTCCCATTTATGTATTCCACGCGAAGGCAGCGCGTCAATGCTCATCTATATAGTATATTTATCTCCAGGCAACAATATCGCTTCGCTCCAAGAGTAAGCTCGCTACACAGTCGTTATCAGTGCAACAAGACAGGTTCATAACGGAATGTCCGCAGTAATGCAGCCATTTAATTAACAGGACGATTTTTGAATTGTGCAAAATGCCGACAAAAAACTTTGCATGAATGCTGTACGAGATAACGATGTCTGTATACTGACCACCTGTTTGATGATATTTTAATTTTATTTTATCTTGTGTCGGGATGCATGCATGAAATGATGGTCTGATAAAGTTTGAGTTTGATGATCAGATTATTAAAAAAAATGGGTTTGCAGCGTTTGTGTCAAATCATCTGTTTTAATCTTTTTCAGTCTTCTTATTTAGAAACTCAAAGTGAAAGAATGTTGAAATGGTTATCTTTAATATCTTTTGAATTAGTTGTGATTTTCAGAATTATATTAGACGGGGTTTCATCCAAGGAACTACCTAAATATTTCATTAAAGTAAGAAAGAAAGAGAGAAGAAATATATTTGTTTATAGATTTACAGATTAAAATGTAGGCGTATAAACAAAACCTTAAAACTAATAAATAATAATTTAAGTAAGGGCTACGGGCCCCTAATTTCCGCTTCCTACGTAAATATGAAAAAGTAGATACATTCTCATAATAACCATTAAGTCATGATAACTCTAATTGTAAAGTAAAGTAAATTTTTATTTGAGCAACCTTATTGTATAATTTACATGATTCTGTCTTTTGCTTTAGTTGGAACTGTGTTGCAAAAGCTAGGTTCTTCCAAGTGGTTTGGATGGTAAACAAATACAATTAAAAGTAAATAAAGCTAAAACTATGGACATCATAAGATAATAATAATAGAAGAATATATAATTTTTATCTGTATATATGTACATGTTGGTCCTGCTGTGTGTATTTGCATTTCGATTTGTGTGTGTGTGTGTGTGTGTGTGGATGGGTGTGTGTGTGGTGTGTGTGTGTGTGTGTGTGTGCGGTGTGTGTGTAAGTGAGAGAGGGAGAGAGAGAGTGTTTGTGAGTGTGTGTGTATTGTGTTTGTATAATATATAAAGTATCGTCCGCACATACTGAAACATACTCTGATATATATCCATTTCTACCTTATGTATGAGAGTAATTTCCTACAATTCCTACAAACTGCACTTAGCCTAGTAAACTGTTGTATTCTAGATATACATCCGCTTAGTTAATTACAAGCTCAGTTCCCTGATTCAGTTGCCTGTTTCCTCGCGGAAACCTGACCTTAGGTGATGTGGCTTCCGGATGTGAATTACTTGGATACAGAGCTACATGTAACCATTATAAGTCTTCTTAAGAAGACCCCTAATAGTAGCACAACAATACCAGTGCACTGGTTCAGGGGTCATGAAAATTCGTAAAAGAAGAAAAAAACTTTGTCGTCTTGTTGACGGTTCGTGAGGAAAAGTGTATTTTTTTTTAATTTCTTCCAAAAGCATAGAACAGAAGTTGTTGCTTCTGGTGTTAGTAGCTTCTAAGGTTGCTTGTATTTTGCCTGCCGTAGGTTGTAGCTGTAGGTTGCCTGGATCACAAGTCCATATTGGAACTTAGAGCTGGGTTAGTGTTCTTCCTATACAAAATACTACTGAAAGGCACAAAGTATCAAACATAATGTATGTACGTAACTTTAAGTTTTCGTTCAATAAACAAATTTGAATTTGAATTTACATCATGTAACGTAATCTAAGTTAACACTTAGTTCGACAAATTTTGGATTGCTTTGGCTCAATCATGAGGATTAGGAAGATGCGGAAGCACGCCCTTCAAAGTTGGTCGCCTCATCTAAATTGAAAACAATGTTAAAAGGTTTCTAAAAGTTGGTCAGTTATCAATAACCCTGTATAAATTATATCTCCAACACAATTGAACTTTGTTCGATCTTCATAATGCATGAGAAAGTATGGATAGTCTGTTTCAAACGTTCTAGGAAAATATGAATATGAAAATATATACCAAGAAGTGAGGAATAGCAAATGTTTTTGTAGAACAAAGAATTATGATTCCTTGAAACGCGTATACATATAAAAATACACTATGTAAAATTTTACAGTGGTTCTTATTGCTTTTGCTCTGTTTTGAAACTTTAGTTGCCAATTTGAATATAAAAAAAAATATGTGAAGTAATACAAGTAATGAACATGAGTTAATACATTTTATTAATCATTAAAAATCTTACGTAGATGCTAAAATTAGAAGAATTACATAAGTTACCAATAAAAAACTAAATTGAAATAATACTAAAAAAATAAAAAACAATCATATTCTACTATTCATAGTTTTATAATCAGATGTAGTGGCAGTTAGTAGTTAAGTAGCAATATAGCCGAAAGTATTACAATTAGGCACTTAGAAAATCTTTAGAAAAGCCTAAAGATAATCTAAGTGCTCCAGCCCACTACCAGAGGGCAGCGTGCCCAGCATACTGGCCGCATTACCACGCTGGATGGCAATGCTGATACGTTGAGCCAGAAAAAGGCCAGCATTTTGGTCATGCATCGCGTATGTTTTGTATGTTTAGTTTTTCTTCCCTTGTTTTTATATTTTATTATTGTAAATAAATTGCGAGTTTACAATTGCAAAACAATATGTAATCTACAATTCGTCCAAACCACCGACAATTCTAACCTTATTCACAGTTACAAACAGGTGTCAAGTACCCATAATGACATTGCACATTACTTCCATTTAGGTGCAGTTACGTATGCATTTGGTTGGGCGATTGTAAACAAGCTTGATCAAAAGTACCGAAAATTCGAGTCATGTTATGGATAAGTACATTTGTATGGGTCTGGCTTGGCTAGTAGGTATTGTTTGTTCAAGTGTTTTACGAATTCTATGTAGTTAGGTAGAATATACATATGTATATACATATATTATGTACAATTTTGTTGTATACTTGGATATACGAGTACCTACTAGATACGTATAGTATTTTCATTCTACAAAAACATACATCTTGTATAAATTTGTAAAGTGTATATCTATACTAATATTACAAAGCTGAAGAGTTTGTTTGTTTGTTTGTTTGAACGCGCTAATCTCAGGAACTACTGGTGCGAATTGAAAAATTCTTTTTGTGTTAAATAGACCATTTATCAAGGAAGGCTTTAGGCTATATAACATCACGCTGCAACTAATAGGAGCGAAGAAACAATAGAAAATGTGGAAAAAACGGGGAAAATTATTCATCTTTGAGGGCTTCCGTTGCGTACGCTGCGAAAATGGTTCAAGAAATCAAAAAAATGTATATGAAAGAATTATTCCTCTTGAAATGATCTAACAAAATGTCCGCAACAGTATATGTCTATCTTTTGAGGTTAACTCACTAGAACCGTTTTTATGGTAATAACTGTTCTACGCGGACGAAGTCGCGCGCACCAGCTAGATGAAAATATTTATTGCATTTTTATTTTTAAAATAGCACTGTGGAGTGTGAATTATCCGTGCCGTCATGTGCTATAATAAAATGTTATCATTAAATACAGACCAATCATTTCTGTGCTTATTTTTGGATCCTAATTTATTTATGCTAAATTGTACATAATATACATAAAAATCTCGATTATTTGTAAAAAAAATATGGCAAATTACGTGTAATGATATAGCATCGAAAGAATTTTTCGGTCTCACGATGTTTTTTCCACAAAAACACACACCGCATACTTGTAGGCATGTCACTTGCGGCGAAAGTGTCATAAAATATAGAAAGATAATAACAGCCTCGTCTCAATTAAGGCAGACGACACGCATGTTGCATTAAAACCCCCATCGGAACAACGACTTACATAATTTTTCCGAAAACGGTCGGCCATCTTGCCTTTTCCGGACGACCCTCAATAATAAGTTATGTAAAGTTAATCCCACGATCCTTATTTAGCCTTCATTGGGGCCGTATTCAGCCATCCATTTACTTCGAGAAGAATTAATGATATTGTAATACATTATGTTTCGATTCCGAGTATAAATCGTTGGTTATGGGTAATGATTTCCGTAATATCGACTGCCTATAAGTTTCATATGATATCTTTTACTTGTTGATTAACAGGCATGAAATCGAATGTGTACAGAAATATGAACATGACATATTTTTCAATCTGTCCACAACATTAATTAGCCTACGTAATTCTTGAAAATATGTATTTTTTATATTACTTTTGTGCAATCAGTTTGCTCTTATTTTCACCTGTGATAATAGTCATTACATCTTCTTATGCGTTAAAAAAGCTGCAAGTAAAAACAAGTACAAAGACAACCAGTCAAATTTACAATCGTCTTCAACAAAACTAAGCAGCATTTACAGTAGGCTAGCCACTTAGGTCTCGAAGCTGACGCTAATTTATAGACAAAAGTTGTAGGTTTATGCCTTGTTAGTATTGCCTAGGTGTGATTTTAACAACCTCAACTCACAATCGTAGGTTTGGCACAGGATTACTAGTGCTCATTTTATAGCTTGCAAATTATATAGTTTGTGCAAGAACTAGGTACTTACCATCTTAGGTAATGTTGTTTGCTTTTGGAGCTAGGTAGTCTGTAATTTAATCTTAGTTACCTAATTCATTTTCCTTTGTCGTTCTTATGTTTGTAAATAAAATTCTCGGTTACTTCCCGCTTGAAACTTTTTAATCTATAAAGGTCATTGGTTTGTTTCCAACATAACAGAAATAAGTAAGTAAATTAAGTACATTCGTCTAAAAAAAAAAACATAAAATGGCGAAATAAACAAAACACTACCCTTTCTAATTTATCAAAATAGAGCACACACGCTATTATTAGCTAGTTTCCGCACCATATCTAGGCATTCAGATATCAATTACTAGAACACACATACACGATTCTGCGTTCGCGATGCAATATGATATTACAAGCAAACACACGCGTACAGATTGCTGCTGGATTGGATTTCACTCTCACATGAATGCTATGAAGGTTACCTATTGCAAGTTGTTACAAATCATGTATTAGATTTAATAACCATTTAGCTGGTATTATTTGTTTCGCACAGCTTTGTCTGAGTAATTTTGAGATAAAAAATGGCGTAGGTATGTCACTTATAAAACTTATGTTATCTCAACGTCAAAACCCATGATGATTCATCTCTCGATGGCGATGTAAAAGAGGAATATGAACAATTATTATATAAGATTTATTAACCTCTTTTCAATCAACAACCATAATATTAGTATCCAATAAATACTTGACGACACTGCCCATTGACATCATCCCGAATCCAACCACCTGTAAAATAGTGAATATGTCATCAGAAAACCAAATTTTCCACTTCCAGAGACGCCCTCTACCGCCTATCTCTGCGAGACCTACACAGCTTAGAGCGAGCGGACTGGCCAGCTCCATACGACAAGGCAAAGTTATGCCAAGACAAAGGACAGACGGAAGAAGACTGTCATAACCACATCAAAGTGTTGCTGTCACATGGCCACAAGCTGTTCGCGTGTGGAACGCATGCGTTTAGCCCGGCTTGCAGTTGGAGAGAGGTTAGTATGTATTTGCACACATGGCTATTTTTAGATGAGTTCTAAAATTACAATATTTTATGTGTATTACATTAAATAAATAAATATTGTAGCTAGACTGGTCAAGTCAGCTCTATTGCTACAACTGTACAAATACATTGTAAAACTTGATATGACTAGATGACTGTGTCAAGATAAACTGAAGAGGACTGACACCTATCTAACCACCACTGAGCGTTTTACTGTCAGACTAGCAAGAACAGCTCATTTATACAGTCAGACTGATCAGGTTAGGTTCCTTCTTTTTCTTTGGAAACCTTAATAAAGAATAACGTGTAGAAAGGCTCCAAAATCAACTTAGGTATATGCAATTCCAGTTTTTTTTATACCTAATCCTCTTTTCATTGTGTTTGTCAGATTGAGTCCCTGAACACGGTCTCCGAGTACTCGAGCGGCGTGGCGCACTGTCCCTACAACCCGCACTCCAACGTGACAGCTGTCATCTCTGACAGCGGCGAGTACTACGTCGGGACTCCCACTGACTTCAGCAGCTCGGACTTTGCTATAGCCAGGTAACTCAACGTGTCTACTGTAGTTTTATCCTAGGTTTAGGCGAAAGAAAGCAAGATTTAGGTTATTTACGAAGTCTATGGCTAAATCGAAGTGATGGATTATTTATTAATTTCACTACGTAACCTGATTGGTCAACAAACTCCCATTTGAGACAACATCTTTATTACGCATGCTCTATATTTTCTGATTATTTAAGCCATATCAGACGACCCCAGGGCGTTTTAAAATTAGACATACATACAAGCCAGATCATGTCAGAGTTGATCCACTCTCATGTAAACTAATACTGATAGACTGGGACTATGCCGGTTGTATAAATTCGTCTAAAAAACAAAATAATTTAGATAAAAATTTACTGTCTTTTCAACTTCATCTACATTTTTTAGTAACTTTTTTTAACATCACTGTCAGTGTGCAGCACAGATGTATTACGGCACCTTACAACTAACTTTATTCTCTTCTCTGCAGAAGTCGCGGTGCATCTCTGCGAGACATAGGCATGCTTCGAACAGCGCAGTATGACCTGAAACTACTGAACGAACCACAATTCGTGGGGAGCTTCGAAGATGACTATTTCGTATACTTCGTGTACAGAGAGATCGCTGTGGAGCACATGAATTGTGGGAATGTGAGTAGACCTAATTTCTTTTAACGCCTGATAAAAAAGCAGTGTAATAAGTGTAACCACCTCCTATAAATTAACGTGTAATGGTTGGTGGTATTGTATTTCACATACTAATTGAACGATGGAAGTATTGCATGAAACTATTTTGATACATAGATATATAGAATATACATATTATAGAAAGATGGTACAAAATCTGATTATATTTATTAGACATGGATTTTTCAAGATTGATTGATAGTTGATGTTTCATTTTATGAATGCCAGAATGACGTCACTAATGACGTTAACGGCAGTTTGATATCTGATATTATCAGCAGGATGTCCCGTCCTGCCTCTTTTACGCACTATATCCATTAGGATAGCATAAAGATAATCCCTGAACGATTCTATTGAGATTATGTAAACATCGGTCAAACAATGAGTTTGTTATCTCACTACGTCATTGTTACATGCCAGTATAATGCATAGCTCAAAAGTTTCTTAGTCAGATATTACTGTGAGCTGTCTCTAATTACTAACCTCTTTTTTAAAGCGCTATACACTTTCTGATTGGCTACGAAGAGCAAATTGATTTCGAACATTTTTATATATCTGCACCAACTTGAAACTTTCAAATAGGTAATTGAAAATGTTGTATATTCGAATTGAAGGTTCCAAACATGTTTTAGAAGAAATGATTACACGTGAAAGTATAATGATATGTTGTCTAAGTTATTGGGCGGATTAAAAAAATATAGCTTACAAACATTACCACTAAAAGTCTCGATACCACAGCTGAATGCCAACTCGTCTTAAAAAAGAAATCTTGCTTCATCCCCAGATGGTCTACTCCCGCATATCAAGAGTATGCAAGAACGACTCCGGGCGTCTTCTCCTGAGGAATGACAACTGGAGTACCTTCCTTACGGCGCGCCTCACCTGCTCCGTGCCAGGAGTTGTGCCCTTCTACTACGATGAGGTCCAGAGCGTGGACTATCTGGCGCAGGAGAAGATACTGGTGGCTACGTTTACTACTCCTGTGTAAGTAGAAAATATCTTTCCACTTTTATGGCAATCACGACCGTTATGTGCAGAGTGTAAGAAAACAAATATCAAATAATTTGTGATTGTCAAGTCCATTTCGTAGTTCAAAATGTTAATAAAATGAATATTGGTTGTTCATGCTAGAAAACAGGTTTATCTTGAATGTCAAGATCACTTGTCCACCTTAAAAAATAAGATTAAGAAAGTTAGGCATTTGAGTACCAGGTCATCAGAATCAGCTTTCACAAATATGATGTGGCCCTAGCTAATACTATAGGATACTTACAAGTATACTGGAAAAGAACTGGCTCTCAAAAGAGCCTGCCGGAATACATAGTTAGGAGCTTGGCGTCGTATTGCATGTCAGAGACCTCTAAAATGGTTAAAACCTCGACACTAAACTAGCATCACTTGAACTTAGGTACTTACCTACAATTTCTAGAAAATGCAACAAATCAACTACTTATGTTTGTAACGTCACGTTCATTTTAAATTTTTACAGAAATAGCATAGCCGGCAGTGCAGTATGTATGTACAATATGTCAGACATCCACTCGGCATTCGAAGGGCAGTTCAAGGTGCAGGACTCGCCCTCGTCAGCGTGGGAGCCCAGGAACCCAAGCAGGCAGGCTAGGAACAGATTCCGGTGTGGCCAGTTTGGATCAAGGTGAGAATTTTGTTTTGTTAGCTTTCTTCTAATTTTTTGAAAATATTATGTGAAAAGAGGGAGGATATAAAATTGACTTATCAGTGAATCTCGATAACTAAATTGAACAAACATAAATAAATTACCGTAAAAAGTTGATGTTGATAATTATTGCAATTAAATAATTAACACGCCCATTATTCATAGACGATTGCATATGTATAATAATTTAAACGACAGTCGGTATTTCACATAACTCGGCAAAACAGAATTAAGACCTACTTGCTGAAAATAAAAATGATAAATTACTTACCACTGAAGTGTTTTATCTCTCCAGTTACCACAATCCCACGAAACAATTTTTTTTCCAGCCCCCAAGAACCGATAGAATACAACCGCTACCACCTCATGAACGATCCCATAAAGCCCATATCTGGCGCTCCGAGCTACCGAGTGACGTCAGAACGTTTCACTCACGTCACTGTCGACGTCACTACAGCCAAGAAAGTAGACAAACAATATGTGCTATACATTAGTACGGAGAAAGGAGATGTGTTGAAGATATCAGTTCTGCCGAAACTGGATGGAGCGTGTCTGGTTGAGAAGTGGAGGCTTTCGGATGAGAAGGACGGATATGATGTGCTGACTATGCGATTTGTGAAGGAAACGGTGAGTTATCTATCTATATATATAAAACTCAAAGGTGACTGACTGATATAGTGATCTATCAACGCACAGCCCAAACCACTGGACGGATTGAGAAGAAATTTGGAATGAATGTAGATGTTATGACGTAGGCATCCGCTAAGAAAGGATTTTTAGAAATGCCACTTTTAAAGGGGTGAAATTGGGGATGCAAGTTTTACTTCTTTATGCGAGCGAAGCCGCGAGCAACCACTAGTTTAGTTAATATAGATGTGAGATTTCCGAGTCGTTTTAAAGGTTTGATGTCTTTATCTTTGGAATGACTACCAATATCGTCAATCATATTTTTGGAAATCAAAGCGATGTGCAAGGCACGTGAGTTACTTATATAGATTATATTACCATTGACACCTCAACATTTGAATATCCAGCTTCTTATTAACATATCTATAGTTGCCATCCACACTTTATCAAAAACATTACCATCTAAGATATCAAGCAAAAACCTACCTTCTATCCATACTCTATTCTTCCACAGATGTCAGTTTACATCGGCAGTACTGGCGGTGTACTGCGTATCGGCGCCGAGCGTTGTTCCCGCTTCCAATCCCGAGCCGGCTGCGTGGGAGCGGGAGACCCTCACTGTGGCTGGGACGATGCGAGAGAACTATGCATACGGGCGGGGAATAGAGTGAGGGATCCGAGCTTCGTGCAGTCCACGCATACTTGTCCTCCACAGGATACTCCTGGTAAGTTTGGTATTGGAGACTTTTACTTGCAGTAAAACTTACTTACTTGTAGTGCCCGTCTAGTCTATTTTTATGATATCTTCTCCGTCCTGCGGTTGCCTGGAAGAGATTGCTTTCAGTGATAAGGCCGCCATTTGTTTAGATTAATATTTTTCTCTTGTGTGATTTATTTTTATGTGAGTGTCCAATAAAGCATTAATCTATCTATCTATCTACTTATGCTCGTTGGTGACTGTTCCTAAAAGATTCATATCATTCTGATTATACCTATATGATGTATATCTAACCTATGCAGAGACCTTGTCACTTGACAATCGCAACATCGTAACTGATTATGTTTAAGATTTTGAATATCTACTACTTGAAACATTGGAGTCAAAGATGGTAGGTAGTGTTTGCCCGTGGCGTCACTAGCGTTACTATATAAAATAAATCCTGTGTTACTTTAGGGAATGTGTACTAAGTTTATCCATATCAGAAATTACGATGACTTTTTTTTACATGATATGCTCACGCTTGACTACGACTTGCTTGATGTTGCGCAACGTTATAATCTACGATCTAGCACGCTAATCTAGAAGAAACCGATTTACTCTCGACTGTCAGTCTTTTGCAGCAATAAGGAGAAATAAACATTGGCTCACCAACAACAAAAGTATCTTTAATAACTCGTCTTTTCCCAGTCGATGGAGGCTGGTCTTCCTGGTCAGAATGGGAGCCGTGTATGCAAGAAGGGACTTCACACTCAGACTACGGAGACAAGCCAGATATGTGCATGTGCAAGAAACGCAGCTGCGATAACCCTAGACTGGCTAATGGGGGGAAGAGTTGTGAAGGTAAGCTTTGGAACAATTGTGATATTCGAATTGTCTGAAGGAAATGTAATTGTTATTAGGCTACGATGGGGCTGGCATAAATGTTTAGATTAAAGCCCCTAAATTTCAATTGAAAAAAGATGGATCTTATTTCTATTGCATTTTCTACAACATAATTTTTGAAAGAAAGAAAGAAGAAAGAAAGAAAATATTTATTGTGACAGATTTAACAGAAGAACACACAGGAGTAAAAACATAATAAACAAACATAAAAATCTGCCACAACACAGCCCCAACTCAGCATAATGCTGGTTGTGTGAAGGCAACCAGCGCTGGTCTTCCGTTGGGGCTGGCTGTGACGTCATGCACGTACAAGAAGTCTATTTCAAGAATTTGTCTACTCGATAAGCATATAAATTGTAACGGAATAAGAATTGTATTGTACAAACTGCGTAGTAATATACCTATATACATGAACAAAATATTTTACCTACATGCATTTTAGAGAAAAAATAAAGCTAGCGCGTGTTTTGTCAAATGTAACCCACACCAAATTCACAACTACCACGATCGTACTACGTCTTAATTGGAAGAAAGCAATCTAGTACGGGTCTTTACCATTACAAACAAAAAAAGAAAACTTTTACACGTAATTTAAAAATCGGCCACAGCAAGTCCCAATTCAGCACAATGCTGATCAAGATTATCATCAATTGACTTGTTTACGTCTCATTTCCAGGTGTGAGCATATCAGTATCAAACTGCACGGTGCACGGCGGTTGGTCGAGTTGGTCCGGCTGGTCAGAGTGCTCGGCGTCCTGCGGCATTGCTGTCAAGTCTCGGAGGAGGACCTGCACTTCTCCCGAACCACGCTTCGGGGGCAGAGTCTGTGTTGGACTGGACGTTGATGATGTTTACTGTAACCTGCCACCGTGTCCAGGTAATTATACTTTTACAGTACAATACTTTTTGAGTCATTGCCAATTTTTTTGGACATATGACTCAGCGCCATCTAGCCCCATACAAAACGAACGAGCTATGAGCTCCAATATTCGAATATTGTTTGCATATTTGCGCAGGGTTTAACTGGTATTTAACTGGCCTAGCCACATCCAACGTAACTAATACATTCATGCTTAAAAAAAAACTTTTGAAGTAGAAAATCTGAGCAAGTTAGATAGATAGATAAATAAATGCTTTATAACACCACATATATAAAAAAAACAATACAAACAAACATAGAAATTAAAATTAGCGTCTTAATTGGTGGCCTTATCGCTAAGAGCGATCTCTTCCAGGCAACCAATCTGGCAGGGATATAATCTTCAAATTAAGTGAGTAGGACGAGGTGTTTAAGATATTAAATGACAAAAAAGATCAAAGGTTTATACTACCTATATATGAATAAAATATACATAACAAATAGCTTAATACAAGAAACAAAATAAAAAAACATATATAGCAATTTACCTATGTGAGAACCAAAGAAGATAAATACAATTTCTTAACATTATCTTGTTTCCAGTAAAACGTAATTAAAATGTGGCCTACATAATTTTATTAGTGGTCGTTTCTTTGTTACAAAGTTGATTCACTCACATATTCATTTTGATTTTCAGACCCAGCATTAGCGCCAGTAGATGGTGGCTGGTCAGCTTGGGGTCCGTGGAGCCCTTGCACCAGTGCTGGTGGCGCCGGCTGCGGGGCGGCGGCTGGATGGCGAGAACGACGTCGAACCTGTACCAACCCTGCTCCAAAACATGAGGGTTTGGACTGCGAGGGGTCCAAGCTGGAGAAGCAAGTCTGCGATATGAAACCGTGTGAGCTGAGGAAGGCAACTGCTTGGACACCTTGGGTTCAGATACCTGGTAAGTGTTATAGAATTGAGATCATGAATACTTACATAAACTTAAAGAACGGGGTCTTGACGACGAAGAGGTGTAGCATTGGTGAATGGACTATGACTTGACATTATATGAGCTGTGACAATCGACTAGCTGTCTTGTAATTTAACACTTTTTTAGAATACATTTGCAAGTTGCTAATGTAAAGACTAATCAAACTGTTTCTTATTTTCTAGGAAACTCGTCTGACGGTAGTTATATGGAGAAGAGATTCAAATTCCTCTGCAAAGCTCCGTCTCCGGAACAAATTAAGGTTAGTAAGTGCTCTGTTGAAATTCTTCATTTGTAAATGGTTTTTTCCAAAGGCCTCTAGACAAATGCTCTTGAAAATAAAATACTCTTGACAGATTTATTCACATTATGTGTATGTGAAGAGGCCAGAAAACGTTTAACCGTCCAAAAGCATGTTTCTTATCAATCTTCTTTAATTTATCCAGCTATCCATAGCTCGCGAAGAGGATCGTTACTGCAACTCCCGAGGAACTTGCAGCAACACTCCTCCTGAAGAGGAGACGGGGTGGGAGGAGTGGAGTCCCTGGGGAACCTGTTCAGCGGCGTGTGGAGGAGGTCAGCAGGCTCGCACTAGGAAGTGCAGGAGGCCACCGTGTGTTGGCACTGGCGAGATGCTACGGGCTTGTAACACACATACTTGTAATGGTGAGTAGTTTGCTTGTGATTTACAATGGTCCAAACTGGTTCGATCAGAACAGGAGGCCGTTGCAGTCAACGAGTATCCGTGAATAAAAGTAGCTTATGAATAGTTCCATGGGTAGGAGATAGATTACATTGTAATTCATGGTAGTTTTTGCTAGTAATAATAGTTAAATCTTGCCAGATGCCCTTAGAAAAGATATACGGTTGCTAAAACTTCCTAGACGTTTGTAACTTTCTCAGTTCTGTAATACGAACGTTCTTATTTTAGAGGAATTTTAGTCTCTTGTGTTTTGATGATCTTTCTAAACGCTTTTTCAATCCCTTAGGAGAATGGTCGTGCTGGACTGAATGGAGCGAGTGCAGCGGCAGCTGTGCCAGCAGCAACTCTATCAGCTCTCCCGGACACCGCTCCAGGACTAGGAAATGCCTCTCACCAGAGGGATGCACTGATGCTGCAGCGGCATTGGAGAGGCGGGCTTGTGTCACTAACTGTGCTAGTGAGTGTGTTTGATTCTCGACATGTGCTTATCTAAAAGTACATCAAGGGTTTAATTTTTTTTTTTTTTGGGTCATTGCACACAGCGCCGTCTAGCCCCACACTAAGCAAACGCTTGTGTCGTGGGTACTAGACAACGGATATAATACTTATATACTTTTCTTTTGTAAATACATACTTATTATACATACAAACGACCAGACTCAACACAAATAATTATAAATTTTAAAATGCATAAATACTTGTGTCACGCGGGAATCGAACCCACAACCCCTAGATTAGAAGGCAGAGCCACTACCAACTAAGCTAACAGGCCAGTCAATTTAGTCAGGTTTAATGTTGGTCTAATATCGCAAAGTAATATTATATTAAGCCTATAAGATGGTCGCAAAAAATATGAAATTAAGTTAAGTGTCACAACTGCTTCTGCTTCATTGTACTTAATTTTTCTATCGTAGAAATGCATAACATTATTTTGATGAGGATTTTCTTTTTTTTTCACATTTTTAGAAAAATGTTAATTTTGAACAGTTTATAACCAAGTCTACTGGGTGGGACATAAGCTGGGAGTCTATCTCTAAAGCAATTTCATCTAGAATAGCCATGTGAGTAGATTTTATGAGAGTTTCCATTAAATGGGCTTACGTTTGACTGCACCACTGATGGGTAGCGATGGTGAAGCAAAGACGTGTTTCTAGCTCATATAAAAAAAAAAGATGTTATAATATTTATTTTTTCCAGATTCCGAAGCCGGTTGGGGCGAGTGGAGTGGGTGGGGTCCGTGTGAGAACGGCGAGCGAGTGAGACAGAGGAGCTGCGAAACAGGGGCGTGTCTCGGCGCTCAGCTGCAGGCCGCTAGATGTCGCTCTGATAATGATGATGTTGATAATGGTAAGACGCGTTCATGCACTTCTTTCTAAATATGATTTTTTCTCACCAGAAATGCTAAGATGTAAGATACGATAAATGTTTTTGTACCATAATTCTCACTACATCTTTGCAAATAAATGAATTTGAATTTGCTTTATTCCTATTTTTTCTACCTGACTCCGCAGAATACTGGTTTTATACAAAACAACTTCATTGCCATCAGACCTCCGTAAACCTAATGAAATTATTAATATTAGGTTAGGAAGAAGGGTCGTCCGATTGATTATTTTAGGAGTTCACTTTTTAATAACGGTTGTATTAAATAAAACGAAAATAACCTATTATTATAGAGTATTTTTGGTAACCCACGCTGTCCCACTTCTGGGTAAATATGTTTTGGCCGCAACTAGTATTTACTTATAAGCGAGTGTGGCGTAGCGGTTCCAGTGTGTGCTTTTCATTCAGACACACCCGGGTTCGAATCCGGCCCTACACCAATGACTTGTATTTTCAAGTTATGTGTGGATTTGCACTCGCTTAACGGTGAAGGAAACATCGTGAGGAAACCGACATGTTTGAGGACCACAATATCCGAGGACATGTGTCTTCCGTGGAAGGACCTGGGCGCCCACCACGATGTATTTGCCCAAGAAAACTCCCCTTGCGGATTAATTCTGCGGGGGAGTCACGACCCTCAGTCATGAGGAATACGACTCAAGAGAGAGTATTTACTTATTTATTATTACATACTACAATCTGGTGCGACAGATAACGTAAAAATACCTATTTAAGATGTCATTACAGCAATTTTTATCAAGAAAATACGATGACTAACCTTTAGTCAATCGTAAATCGCCCAACTACCAACTAAAAAATGTTTTCACTGATTATTCCACTAATTATTTAATTTTGTTCCAGAATTATATGCAATGCCAGCTTACAGTCAGAACGTGGAGATGGCATCGTTTGTCACCATGTCGGGAGATGGCTCGTTGTCCATTGGAACTATTATCGGATGCATTGTTGGCGCTTTTGTTATGGGTAAGTAACTGTTAACATTATAGGGTACTATAACTAATACATTAACTAAAATAAATAGATTTTAGCAGATCTGACAATAAACCTAAGATCCAAATTCAATTATATTTTCCACTACCGAAAAGGAAAAAAATATGAAGAGTCACAATAAAATTGAGTACCAATACCACGAAACAGAAAAAAACTAACTTTCTGTTTCGTGGCCTATACCTATCTACTTAACTCTCCAAAGTACAAATGACATCAGTTATAATGGTAGGTTGTAGTTGTTCCTTTTAGTTATTCACAATTTATAGGGGCAGATCACAACCTACTAATTTTTAAAGTCCTAATTAGATGTCAAAAAAATCTTGATCAAACACGGCTACGAATAACAATGACTTTGCCCCCTAGGTTGTCTACTCTGCCTGGCGGTGGTGATATTCTGCCAGCGTCGTGGGCGCATGCCGTGGCAGAGAACGCCGCGCGTGCCTTCCAGCCCGCACTACATCACTGCTAAGCAGAACAGCTATGTCACTGTGCCGCTTAAGGAAGTCGTTAGTACATTATTTCTTTTTGGTTCATCATCATCATCAGTCCGATATCGCCGACTGCTAGGTGTATCTACTAGTACCTACGTAGTAGTCTCTTATAGTTAGTAGTTGTAGTTATTCTTCCCAGTCCTGCGCAGATTGATTCCAGTTGTTCCTTTTGTGTTTACGGATTTCGAAAAATGTGTGTTTCTCGGGAAGCGCCCGTCTGTCAATTTAACGTTCAATGCCAGCCAGACTCACTTTTTTAAGTTTGGTAATCGACATGCTTGAAGGCCACAAGCCACAAAATCCGACCGACATTATTTTGTCTTCCGTATCTTTTATGTGCAGCTTTGTGACTTTTTGCTTTATCATATATATGTATAACTGCCTAACTGTTATAACTATTTCAGAATGAGACTAATCGATAGACATTGTTTCCAGCCTCGCAAAGCCAAGCGTCAGCCTTCTTTCAACGGGATCAGCGGCTCCAGCGGCATTCTACTATCAAAAAGCAACAACATATCAAATCCAAACAATCACAACAACTCCATGGCAACACCGAAACTGTACCCTAAGGCCATAGCTAATGAATACGACTCAGTTGGAACGTTGAGGCGGCACTCCAACCAACCAAACAACAAGAATAATATCGATGTCGAAGAAGACAGATTTTATTGAGAAAATGCAGTGGATTCGGAAGACAATAAATTATGATATGACGTCAATTCAGTACGAATTTATGATGTCGTTTACAACTTATAGCTTCCTTGCAAGGAAATTTAAGTGACAGATTAGATAGGTGAAGTAAAAGCGATAGAATCATGCGCCTATCAATACGCTTCACAATGATAGATTGCTGTAATTTGAAATCTGAGGCATTATAAATCCAAATAAGAAGTTATGTGTACGGTTGTGAAAAAACTAGAAAACCCAGATATTTTTGTTATTTCGTGGGACCAAAGGAACAATGAAAGATTATTAAAATAAAACTTTTGTGAAAGGTCGTTTTGAAAGTGATATAAAGTTTGACTGGAGGTGTGATGAAAACTGTGCCTTAACTTTGGTAATGTAAGAAGTTAAATAGTGCAATGTTAAAATATTAACATTATGGTGTGTACTAGAAGGATCTCTTGTATTGTTATATTTAATTATTTACAGCAAATTGACTTATTGTTGTATTTGTATAAAAGTTTCTGAAAATATGTGAATCATTTTTTCGGAGCTTTTTGAAAACACGAAAAAATATTTTACAACGAATTTTGGAAACTTACAAATAAAAAGTTCTGTGCATTCTGAAAAAATGTAAAGAATTGAAAAGCAAATTTTAATGTTTTGTTTATAAACAAATATTGTATTTGTGTGTATGAGTGCTAGTTTTGTAAGAATCCCGTGCCATTTCGAATAAAAAATATTGTTTAATTCCTATATACGAGTGTGTAGAACCCAGAAAACGTGTTTTCCTTAGAAAATACATATTAATGAACAAATCAAATAAGAGAACACGCAACGTGCCATGTAAATAAGTAGCAAATCATATGTACATAGTAGAATAAAATCAATTTTATTAATAGAGAAAGAGATCTTAATATTTACATACATAAACAATATATAATAATAAAGTACAAATAAAAAACCATACTTTGTGCCTTTACAGTGATTGTAGGTAATTTATACATTTGACAGTATAATTTGATGACCAATATAGTGTTTTAAAAACATAATATAATACAAATATATTAAAAATGTGCTGAAAATCATCAGCTTTATTATTTACATACAGCATTTTATAATATGGGTAATTTTAATGATGAATTATAGGATAAATAAAAATGTAAGTAATACAAATCAAATGTATCTTAGTAAGTAGACTTTAAAATAATTATTATGTTGAAGATATCAACATTATTTGTGACTCATGTTGAGCCAATATGTTGTTTAGATTGTGTGTCTCGGTAGCTTTTTTTATATTTTTGTATCGAATTTGAAATTTTATATAAGTTCCATTGCTTTGAATTTTATATTTTAATGTTTTTATTTCATGACATCGCATGTTTTTTTACGTTTGTAATTTCATTTCACTTATTCCGATTCACTTTTAACGAGGTCTGACAAAATAAAACGAAAATAATATTACTTGATGTTTAGTTTCGTTTTCTTAATGTAAACTGTAGCAACATAAAGTTTAAATATGATAACTATTTCTTATCTTCTTCGAGTTTATTCGTCAGTATGTCGTATTACATAATTATCTATGCTAGAACCTTATGCGCAAATGCAGCGATTTCATTAAGAATTTGTGCTCCAACTATAATTATTTATTTATTTATTCACTAAAAAAGTACGTCAAGCCTTACAGACTAAGACCAATGCGCCTGCCTTAGCTAAATATATATACATGTATAATAAAAAATAAAAATATAATATTATAAATTTAATTGTATCAAAATAGAGAAAATCAATTATATGATTGTTTCAAATTGATTGCAAAAGTCTACAACACACAAAAAGTGCGTATTTAGACAAGAATCTTATAAATAAGACAGCCCTTAAGTCCATAATACTAAATAACAATTACCTACATGCAATGGAAGCAGTTAAGGGAGCGATAAACGAAAGTATACGAATAAGGGTCCGT
Source organism: Macaria liturata (assembly GCA_964023185.1). NCBI lineage: Eukaryota > Metazoa > Arthropoda > Insecta > Lepidoptera > Geometridae > Macaria > Macaria liturata. The sequence goes on along the minus strand of OZ026828.1, from coordinate 5,999,876 downwards.
TTATATCAACAGATATTGAGCGTGGCAGACACGTGCTGTGGCAGACAGCAAAATACTTTCCTTCACTATCTATAAAAATGTATACACATTTTTTCAATCTATTTATTATTCATAATTGAATTAATAAGATAATGTACCTATGTTTTATAAAATAAAATAAAATATATCCTGAAGATATTTTGATTGCGTCAATGTTATAAACTATGTTAAAAGTCCACAAATGTTATTTTTAATTGTGTATTTGGTACGGACATTATTTTGCTTATTCACTTAAAAAAATTAATGAATTAACTTTCGTGGCATCACCGCTCACAAAACACTAACTTCATAACTTTTCTCCTCAATATTATTACTAGATTAATTGTTTGTTTATAACAAATAACTGGACATCATCACACAGGTGGTGACCTAGTTTGATTTCTAGAGTTCACCAACTAGTGTATAGTCCTAAGCCCTATTTCATAGTTAGTACAATTATCAAATGTTCACTATTGCTATACCTGTTTCTTTTTATTACAGGTCAAATAAACGTTATTATTATTATTATCACCACACCACTTTACGGCAAATGCACGACTTGCTCAATGTCTATAGATATAAATGCACCTTAACGAGATAGATAAAGTTAATTTACTTTACGATATTGGGTTCTTATTTCGTGTAATAGTGTTCTTAATCGAAGTCCTTATTTCAACTCTTAATTGTATTTTTTTCAAATCTATATAAATATACAAAGAGATCAAATAATCAAATTTTTTTGTTGTGAAATTATACATGCACCTATTTGGGATACAAAAATGTTGTATGCTAAAAAATAATATGAAATTCAATCTAAAAATTTAAAATGTCTGCAGTGCAGCTTACATATACCATTGTGTCTTTGTAAAATTATCAGCAAAAAGTACTATGTATTCAGTTTACACCCTAACAGAAAGCTTTTTCCATAATTAAATAACGGATTTTTTAATCACCAAACGATCGGTTTGCTTAGTGTGGGGCTAGATGGCGCTGTGTGCAATGTCCCGGAATATTTATTTATTTATTTATTTATTTATCACAGAATAATTAATACTCTTATCTATATCTACAATTAAAAATACGAGTACTTACAGGGCTGTATTAAAATCACTAAACATTTGTATCAATTCATCATCTCGCCATAGAAATAACGAGAAAAGTTTCGCCATCAACTCCCATCTGGTGTAAATGTCCCGGTGTCGACTCATTAGAGAAGAACTGCCAAGATAACTTGTCAAAAGTTGTGGCGACACTAGACACTGTTTCAAAAGAAAACAATCAGAAATTGTTAGTTCCCATTTTTATCCGTGCGAAAATTTATCACAAGCCGGCTCTAAGATTAATGTTCCGCCCTTTTAGCTAGAACCGAACAACTAGAACTGATAAAAGAGAGAGAGAAATATGTTTTCGATACTAAAGAATCGCTCTGTCACTTTCGGCAGGTTTCTAATTATTTGGCTGGTGGGTATGGACATCGATCATAAGGGAAGACGTGTACCAGTAACTATGTTTGTAACCTAGTTTCTATATTCAATTTATGTTAGTTTGCTTTGTGATTGATACTCTACAACAGTTTGCTAATTGGTAGATTTTCTTATCGAATGAGAGTGGCCAACTCTGGTGTCGAGAGTTTTCAAACCGCCCTAAGGGCCTCTGACATGGCTTAACGACTGCCGAACTAGACAAAAAACCGGGACCTACACTTTAACGTGTCATCTGACCCACGGAAGCGCCCAAAATGGGAATAATTGGTAGATACAAATATTGCACAAATATACTCCTAGTTCTTTTAAATGTCCTATAGGGCATTTAAAATATGATATGAAATATATTTAAAATATAATATTTTATTATTTTATTACCTTTACGTCAAGCCTTACATTTTTCGTCACTGTTTTTCATAGATAAATAAATAATCATTCATTTTACTAACTTCCATATTTTACCAAATTACAGAGGTTTTATCTCACCAAGTACGATCGGGTTTCTTTGATTGTAGTAGACGTATTCATTCACAATATTATGCTTGTGTGGGAATCCGCGGAACATTCTGTAGAGGACGCACAAAAAAACTATGTGCATCACATCGAAAAAAAATAAAGTCAAACTAACATAGAGACATAAAACGTCTGTAGGTAAGGTACTTACTAAAATTCAATATCATTAAAAATTTAAAACAACACTGACTTTGATAAAGGTCTTTCGTAAATTTCATAGTATTTCTAAGAGGCTTTTTCTGTTAACTCACCGATTCGATTGTAATGTGATTTTTTTATTATGAGACAATGCTTCTATCTGTTAGAATGCTGAATTTTATGCTATGTTATTTTTTATTTTACAAATAAGACGCTAATTAGTTATTTTGCCAACTACTTAAAATAACAATAAAGACTGTCAAAATATTTTATTTGTTGGTGTTATTTGAATGCCCAAAATCACGATTAGGTTTTAAGTTCCTTTAGGATGAGAGATGAGAAATTGTGTTACGTTCTACCGAACTCAAACTGTTGAAACAATTTTGATGAAAATAAGTACCGAAAATAGACTAGTCTTTAAATTAACAGATATTTTTAGTAGTTATAGCATATTTATTCCAAATTAAATGAAAATTTAAGAGATTTTGTACATTTTCCAGTCAAACTATAGTAATAAATTTAATCAAAATAGTCAAAAAAATATCCACCTAAATTTTCATCTCAAATCAACGATTTATAATATTAGACGTTATAATAGCTTGTTCAACTTTTTAAGAAATATCAGTCAAATGATATAACCATAAGAGATGCCATAAAAGACCTATTAGCTCTTTATTAACTGACCGTAATAAGCTTCTTACATACCGAGAAAGACGAGCAGCTATTTATTAGACCTACTCTTGACCTTTAGGAAATAGATAGGATATGACTAAATTGAGCAGCAAAATACATGTTGATGAAAACATGTTGTTACCGGAGAAAAACAATAACAAAATAATTTATGTATTTAGATTAAAAAAACCACACCTTAATTTATGAGAAAATTTATCTTCGTCGCAGAATGTTGAAAACGTAAGTATTGTGTTCAATTATTTTAACTGCAATTTTTTATCGGACTAGCGAGAAATACATATACCTAGGTAATTAAAGAACAGGGATTCTGTTATTGAGATAAAAACATTTTCTTCGTGAATAGCTGTTAAGCAGCGCCATAAAACGTATAGTCAAAACATTTTGTAGCTGATCAATAATTTAGTTCTCATTATCGCTGTATCATAGTACGGCAGTCGGCCACGTCAGAGGTCCTTGAGGCGGTTTCAAAACTCTGATAACAGAGTTGGCCACTCTTATACAAACTTACTTATGTATATACTTGTAAATAAATCCGAGAAAAAAAAACCGATATTTCCGTCTCTCCCATGTATCAAAAGTGCTTCCCAAACAACACATTTCCAAGGAAATGGTTGTGTTCGCATATGTAGGTATTTGGGCATGATATTATTGACGTCAGACTCGGTCGATTTGGGGCCGCTATTTCAAGGATAGAGCCTAGATTAGTGGCATGATTGCCTGACGACGAGAAAATGGTAATGGTTCATTGGTTAATTTTAGGAAAAGTAATTTCGAAAATAAAGGATTTTCGACAAAGTTTGCATATGAATGAAACTTTTTTTTAAATTCACTGAGTCATGTATAAATTTAACGTCTTAGAGGGCAAAAAAGGCCAGGCAGTTTGTTCTTGTGTTGTTTCTGTATATGTCTGTAGATTGGTTAACTATTGCTGTTACAGAAAGCAAAAAAGGGGGAAAAAACACTCAACTGTGCAATTTAAAACCACCGTACATATCGATATTTCAATTAAAATTGCTCAGTTTGATGGCCTATCTTCCCACTTGACATTGGCAGAATTGCGAAGTTATATCTTCGCAAAAGCCATAACAAAAAAAAAGTAAGGTGTCATATTCGATGTAGCTTTACACGCTGAATCGAATAAAAAAAGAGATTGCAATACACGAGCATTTTGTTTAATAGCGAGTGTAGGATTCGCAAGAGTACATACAAAATTTTGTTTCACAAAATTAGTACTTAGTCATGACACCAATTGAGTAAAAGCATTGATCTCCATCAGCACAAGTACGCTGGATCGGCTGCACCATACCAAATGACAGCTCTTTTTTGTGCCGATTTGAAGCGCCTCCCTAGAGTGTCCTTAGAACTAAACTTGACAAACCAACCAAAGACCAAGCTTAGGAAGTTTCAAGAGTAGACTGAAACGCTGGCTTATCCAGGAAACTATCTATGATTTTGACATAGTTAAATTAAATATTTAATTCGTTTTTACAATAACTACCTAGGAAATTGTAGTTCTTTTCATATATTTTTTGTTGACATGTAATAATTTATTATGAATAAAGATGATTATGATTATGATTATGATTATGACATTTAATCAAGGATTTTCATCCCTCTCATTATCACAGGATTTCTCTTTTTGTTTTGTGAACTAGATTTTATACGAATAGAAGCCTTATGTTTCTACAGTTAAAGTTCATTTTATATAAATGTTAAATCGGGGATGAAATCGATCAAAAATGAGAGACATAGTAGGCAGGCTGTTGTCCTGTTTCAGCAGCTTTCCAGTTTAAAAAATAATCTGTGAGAAACGTCACTGTCTAGTCAACGTAGTCATATTTATCAATAAATAATTTTAAATATTTAATTTTATTTATTATAAATCTTACTCGACACAAAGAAATCTGAATTAATTTGTGAAACTAACACAAAATAGAATAAATAAATAACAAATTGATATTATATTATTTTCACACAAGCAACATTATGATGACATTATATTATGACAAAAGGTAGCGGGAAAAAAATAATTTCATTTGTAACTAATTTAGATGTATTTTATTGTAAAAATAACAAAATGATAAGAAATAGTAGTGTATGCAGAATGCAGAAGTGAATCTTATAGTGGCTGCAATATATCTTTCAACAGGTATGCTAAGATTACATTATTGGGACTAAGGTGACCTATATTTTTTCGGGGCGTCGCGACTTTACTAATGCTTAACTTTTTAAGGTTGACTTTTATTTAAAGTGAAATAGGTTTGTGGTTACGGTACACGTTCATATATGTATTCTAAAATCTTGTGATTTTTTTTTTTTTTTTTTTTTTTACATGATATAGGCTTACGCTTGACTACAACTTGCCTGATAAGTATATAAGTATATACTGTGATAAGCGTTACAAGATTATTAAGTTATTCAATTAATTAAAGGACACAACAAAATGTCTCTTTTATGTCGGTTACTATCATAAGTTACAAATTAAAGTGCCTTTTGTAAGTAAGTTTGTTGGTGTTTATTAATTAACGCGTCAATAGAGCTAGGGATTATCATGATTGGCAAGATGCAGGTAAAATAGGGCCCTAAAAGAGACTACTCCAGATTAGGTAGGAAGATGAATTGAAATATCCAAATTATATAATGTATTATCACCATAGTTAGAAAAAGACAACAGCCTGTCATACATTCGCCTCGTTCTGCTCGTAATTGGACCAGCAGTGCTCATTCCTTATTATTATATATTAATTCCATGCATGTATTACATGCATGACATGACATTAGAACGTATTTGACTTGACATTAACAAGTTTTGATAAACATAAACAACACAATAGTGTTGTCGATATTCCATATCGATAATATTTGTCGATGTTTTTTCTGGCATAAATTGTATCAATGAACGGTTTGTTTTTAAATTACAGGTTAAAAGACTCTTCACTAAAACTGTGGCTTAACACTTAAGGACTCGCTACTGGGTCCAGTGGATTCCAGTCCCTTGAATTTTGTTGAATTATTTCGAAATTACGACGATTGTAATGTGGCCGTTCTTAATACCTTTCGACTACTAATAATTCGTTCTAATGGCATGTAATATTACTAGTGACGGTATTATCTTAACATAACGTTTTATTTTTTAGAATAATATTGTAAATTCACTTACTTGTGGAAGGTTATTCCGCTTCCCTTTTGGTAACGAGTTTTGCAAAACACACACACTCTCATTGCTGGTAAAGATAAGTATTAAGCTAGTATAAATATAAATTGAACTGTATGATACTAGATTAAATATTAAAAACTTAAAACGTTAAAAAAGTCGCGGAAAGGATGTAAACAACACGATGTCAATTTGCTTTTTGAGAAATAAATGCCAAATTTAGTTTTCAGTACACTCAAGGGAGGCCCTTCAAATCGGCACAAAATAGTTTTTATTTTATATGGCCAGTCCAGCGTACTAGTAGTAATAGAGGTCAGTGGTTAAAAAGGATAGACATCTACAGGTATCTCTATCGCCTATGTGAAAATTAGATTTTTGTCGATATAATTTGTTACATTGTCCCGTCCCTACTATTAGTTCCGTGGACGTTCACTGGCGTTGTCGGCGCCAAGATGGCGAAAATCAAATAGGCACAAAACGATGCGGCGACCAGCCAATCCAGCGTACTTGTACTGATGGAGATCAATGAGTAAAAGCCGCAGACATGAATGAATACATAATAAAACAAATAAACGAATAAGTAAACTTGCTCAGTATCCAATAAAACGTCGATCTACATCTCAAAAATTTGTTTTTACGTGATTTTAAAATTTTGTGAGTATTTTGGTCTATCATTGGCGTAGCATTCAGCTATCTACGAGTTACGACCCTACGTTTGTGCTACGAAAGTTTACACGTAGCAGTAAGTCGTAGCCATGCTACGCACGTAGCAATCTAGTACTTGCATAAAGTTATCGAAGGTAAAAATATCGCTATCTAGAAAAAATAGTACATTTAACTAAGAGATAAATAAGTGATAAATTTGTGAACAATATGACTAGTATCTACTTGTCATATTGTTTCTAACAAAAAAAATTATCTAGATAGATAATGAAAAAGTAGCAAACACTAGTTATAACCAATTAGTGTGAAAGGTCAGAACGATAATCTTATTTTTCTTGTAATTAATAAATGCTAACAAATGAATTCGTTTCCCGCATCAAGTTTTCCTGCATGAAATTTCACACATAAAGTTTTACACATTGAATTTTTAACATACCATATTTGTTACTTTAGAAAATCATCTAAAACGCAACCATGAGTTCAAGTTTACAAAATATTATAAAAAGTGTCGTATGAGGCAATGCACCCTTGATAGAGTATATATTATATGCAGATGCGTGGTGTCGTCTAGCCAGTGTGGCGACACTACATAAAGCTAGGGTTAGGTTACTAGCTGTATCCTATATATCCATGCATATTTTGGTACAAAGCTAATATGTTATTATAAATACAGTGACAGTACCAAGATTTATTTAAGTTGACATATTGTATGATTACATACCTATTATTACCTATGTTTGGCATGTTTTAATTAACAAAAATTTTCATTGTTATTAATAAAACTTGACATTGTAACTTCTAAAATTTTATTAAAACTAAATGTTATAAATTCAATTTGACGAGATATTGTAATTTGTGTAGCATATTCTATGATATTAGTACTTATACCTATGTTACAACTTTACATTATCAATAAAGATTCTTTATCTTTATCTTTTTTATCTTTAATTTTCAAATAAAAATATTTTTATTTTATTTTTATTTTATTTAATTAGTAATAATAAATACATAAATATTTATTTTTAGAAATATCACACAGCGCTATCCAAAATTACGACGAAATTTCCCAAAAATGCACTGGGTAAGACGATAGGCGATAAATTAGTCTAAGTGCGAACCCACGTACATTATAGTATTACAAAAACACTATTACCCAAATGTAATACAGTAACCAAATCACATTTCTCCCTGATGCTACTAACTCTGCCCCTGACATTTAGATTGCATATTGCAACAACTCTAAACAATGCTTAATAACTCAGTGCAGGGTTGGAATGTATATTACGTTCATCAGAACCGGACTGAGACCAAGGTCGCCATTTGTTTATATCAGACTGGAACTAATTTCCTAGTGAAGGGTGAATAGAGCGTCTCTGCATCAACTTGTTACTTTTTTTTATAAAGTTTTAACAGTTGTTACTTAGAAAGGTACTGGCAAATAACTTCTTAGATGAGTGTGTATTTTATAGTCAAAAATGAAACAGCAGTTTTTATTTTCTTGCAAATTTTCAAATAGTCGATGAACAAAAAATAAATTCAGCCTCAATGTACCAAAATTAAAATAAAGGGGTTTTTCAAAATCGAGCTAGGGTTCAATCACTAAATTTTATGATATAGCACCGACAGAAACCAAGAGATGTCACAAATTTAGTTCGGTGTTAGTAAATTTCTTACACAGTTCTAAAGTGCTATTTTTGAAAGCAAACGAAGTAGTAGTTGAAAACGACTTAGTACAATACGCTGATAAAATACACAAAACAGTTTGTTTTAGTAAGATCTCCCATTCGCAAAACTACGGTTTACGTAGCTAAGGATGACGCAACAATATATGTACATTACATATAGTCGTACATTGGTCTGTGATTTCAAGGAAATCATATTGTGTCCCGTATGTTGTTGGTGTTATTTGTGTGTATAGTTGTATGTATAATATATAAATGTTTCTGTTACATGTTGAAATCATGGATAACAGAAGATACGAATACCAAAATACTTCAATATAAAAGTATTTTGTTACTAGGGCAGACATTTATCGGAACAATAATTGTTTGAAAAATGTGATAATTATGAACATAAATTGTTTATTTGGTCATTGGTATTCATTATAAATATTACGTGTAGCTTTCTGTTTACATTAAAGTAGATTTTGCCACCAAAGCTCGAATTCTTATAAAGAAATATTTTGCAAGTTATTATTTTGTTACTTGTTTGCGTCATCCACATTAAGCCCCTTTATTAAAATCTATTTTCTCAGAATCCTGTAGGCTTAATATAATGTTAATCTTATTAACATCACTCGTCAATCCTTTCGACGTAATCTGAGAAGAGGTAATACCATAGGTACTTTTTTTCTTGAAAAAAATAAACAGGGGAGTTGATTACAATCATCAAATATATTAAATACTAAATTAATTTAATTCTTAATCTCTCAATACTCGTAGAGTGCCGGAATATAAAATAGTTTCTGTTAGGTACTATCAGGACTCTTTACTGTTTCAATACCATAAAAGACAGTGATCTGGCGGCGCTGATAATTCCCAAAGAAGAAAAAGAAAACAAAAACACAAATAAAATTTATTTAAAAAAAACAAAAACCGACTTCATGTGTCACTAAAAAGTTAATAAATAATTTATTTTCATTTTTGTGACTTCAAAATTCAGAATTGTGAGTAAAGAATTTATCAAATTATTGAAACTTACAATCCTATACGAGTAAGTATTCTTATTGAAATTTTACGACTTTTTATATTCTAGTGAACCATACTAACCCGATCAACTCAACAAACTCAATGTTGAAAGTAGCATCCATATTGGTTTAGTAGCTTGAACAAACGTGGGCGAGCGAAGCGAGCCAGGCGCGAGCGAAAATTTTTGAGGTTTTTTTTATATTCTCAGGACTCATACTACCCCGATCAATAACAAACTCAATCAGAATCGGCCTAACACTTTTAGTTTTAGGCGCTAACAAATGTATGTATGAAGCGCCCTCTAGTGAGTAATCAATGAATCACGTAAATAAATTAATTTGCTAAACAAATCTAAGCCTATCAGAGAAAACCGCATCAAAATCGGGCTGATAATTCAGAAGATATAGTGTATACAGCAGCGCCCCCTGGTGAGTTGTCATCGTAAACTTCAACACATCACAGAAAACTGTATCAAAATCCGACTAGTAGTTTTGGAAATATGGGTAAAATTGGTTTGCATAAACTTATCAATTTGTTGGTGTATTGGTTTTTTCTCAAAAAGTACTGAACCGAATAAAAAACAGTTTTTATGAGACCATCTCGGACTCTATCCTCGTCGAATAAAAAAAGATTTTTTGAAATCGGTTGATAAACAAAGGAGTAATCGAGTAACTTCCCCACAAAAAAACTTTCAGATGACTTGATTACCTCCTTTTTTGGAAGTCGGTTAAAAATACTAATGTCCCTACTTTATTATTTGCTATTATATTTATTTAGGTATTACAGTAGCCCCTGGGTACAAAGGTACCTACTGTTTGCTAACAATGGAATATTGGAGAATAAATAAATTCCGAGCGTGTTTCAGTATGAAGCTATTACGGTATCGTGTTGCGTGGTAAACAAACGCCACAGTCTGATCATACTGATAGCAGAATTATAACTTTGTTGTTAAGAAGAATCCATGATCAAATAAATTAATAGAGTACTTCGGTAAACATAGTAAAACTTTTAATTATTTGATATTCATGTTTGTTTTTCATTCACATTATACATTATGTATAGTTTTTTCCTAAAATCCTCCACGAACCTCGCAGACTTAGTTAGATAACTTATAACCTTAGTTATTATATAATATGACTGCATATGCATAATGATATGCAGTCATATTATTTAATAACATAAGACATTACAAAATGTATTCATAGTTTACTGTTTATAAATCGAAAATTTAATTTGTCATGTAAGCATGATTGCTATAAAGTTATTATTTTAATAAATGTAATTATATATTTTTATTGGACGTGTAAATAGGCTTTACGAAAATAAATGAATATGGATAAATCATACTTTTGCAACGTGCTAATGTAGTAGAGACTCTACAAGATCTTGTGAATCTTATTATTTTTTTCTTTTTGCTTATTTCTCTCCAGCCGAAGGTTGCCTGGAAGAGATCGCTTTCAGCAATAAGGCCGCCGCTGGTGGCACTAGTTAAGATGCAATTTGTTTTACTGTTTGTTTTAATATGTGTCAACAATTAAGAGTTTATCTATCTATCGATCTATGAAAAAAGTCACAAGCCTTTATTATATCTACACATACATGGACGATGGTTTGTATTTCTTTTGTTAAACTTTCAAGAAATAAAATTGGGATTTACCTCGTGTATTCGCGCTTTTCCAAAATGGGGATTTTGCCATTGACGGACATGTTAGGTCATAAATATAGTTATGTTTTCACCACTTCTTCTTCTTCTTATCGAATGATAGTGGCCAACTCTGGTGTCGAGAGTTCATCAAGCCGCCCTGAGGGCCTCTGACATTTTCACCACTTAAATAAATAGTTGTTATACTATCTTTGCCCCTCTGTGCTATCACGGGCACAATATAATGTAAGTACACGTACAATATCCACCCACGGCCTATTGTTCTCTTAAGATTCGTTTAATTGCATAATCCTACATCCACGCAAATATTATGGGCGTCGGATCTAAAAATAAACGTTTTAACAACGTGAAATTGTTTTGAATTTTATGTGAAAAGGTTATGAACTTTCACCGTTATAAAGTTATCAATCACTCTTACTATTTAAAAAGGCGAGGCATTGAAAAAAATATGAAGAATCATGGGCATTTATCCATAAATTATATACTTGTCAAGTAGATACATATGTATGTACATAGTCGCTACTCTCTTGAAAGTCTTATTTTACAACCATGGTCATTCATAGAGAAAATGTGGTATTTATATACATCTAATTACAATTTTATTTTAAATAAAAGGACCGATATTACTAAAGGCAGACAAAACATGTAAACACAGACGGAGTCAAACCAAAGCCCGAGTAGGTATTTCATAATTGAAATACTCGAGCTTTGGTTGAAAAGAGTCGTATACATTAAGTACCAGATTTCTAGATATTGTTTGTAGTTATAATTTAGTATTTTTAAATGTGTTATTACAAATTTTTGAAAAATTCTGTTTACTTGCTACGTACGTACAAATACCTTCTTGTTTCCCATTGTAGTGACAATAACATGAAAATGATAATTAAATATCATTGTATCACTTTAGGATGACTCAGGATACTTACTCCAAAACGGTAACAAAGAAAACGTTTTAGATAGTCTGCCATACAAAACATCGTCTTTACGAAAAGCTTTAATATAGACTGGTTTAAAAGGGTATTCTCAGAATCAAAATCAAATCCGAGTGGCAGGAGATGGCGCAAGAAGGAGTGGCGTTCTTTTGTCCAGGATCCACTTTGAGTCGCAGCATTTGTAAATGTTCTAAAAAACCTGTTAGATAGATAGATATATAGATAGATTAACTCACAGAAATCTAACTGTTTATTTAGATTTCTGTGGATTAACTCTTTATTGTTGACACATATTAAAAAACAGTACATAAAACATATTGTATCTAAAGTAGTGCCACAATCGGTGGCCTTATCGCTAAAAGCGATCTCTTCCAGGCAACCTTCTTAGAGTAGTTATCTAGAAGTCCTTAAGACAAAAGGCACCTAGTTACCATTAAGGAGCCCGGGTATTTACTGGCTATTACTTTATTCGTTAAAAAACTCAGATAATAGTGCCTACTAAGGTTTTTCCGTTTTTTTAATGCCAGTAAAGTTTTGACTATGTTTTTGAGTTTAGTTACTTAGTTTTTATCTGTAACAATAATTTGTTGAAAACCCGATCCTAAAAACACGCCAATGACAGATGTTCACTCTGTAAGTCGGTTAAAAATCTATAGCGTTTTTAATTAGTCTTACTCGTTGAATTTAATTCCAAAACAAAATTGAAAATATGAAACCATGATTTCTTTACAATTTAGTACCAGAAACGGTTAGGACATACCCGCGAATGTCACCCTTAAAAAAACTAGCTTATCGTTAATAGTAAGCCTGTTTATTTTTATGAGAATTTTGCCTCTAATTAAGGTAGGTAGTAACATACAAACAAGCAATTAGTACTCATTGAAATTCAGACGGCGCAGAGTCCTGAAAGAGCTCAGCCGTCCGTAAATAGGATTCACTTGTAATTATAATTTCTACTCACTCTCTATTTCATATTACTATTTACTTGCGTGTGTGAAAATTATTGATACATTTGAGGTTTTTTATAGAAAAAGTACAGGATAATGATATTTAGAAAACTGCGAGTAAATAACTAAAAACTGTACATTATGTAATATACATACATAATGATATTTTTATAAATAAGCTTCTAGCAGAGTTCAGTGCTAATCATAGAGAATATAGACGACAGTGGTAAAAAATATTTGTATTAGTTTATTACCAAAATCCTACTTCCATTTTTTTTTAGTGTTAATACTTCTAACTCCCTTGGTTTATGGGGGAACCTAATCTACGCTTTCTTACTAATTACTTAACTTTTTTTATAACAACCTACTTGTGACTATTTACATTTTCCTTTAAATTTCTAATTAACATTGTTTTGGACACAACTGCAAGTTGCAGCTGACTTTTTTTTGTAATTGTATAACGAATAAGGACATGTAAATCATTTATAGTCGCCAAAATATATAAGCGCCTCATTACAGCAGAGCAGATGATAGTAAAATATTATCACAGAGTCAATTTTAATTATAAAATGTGATAACTTGATCCCTTGTAATACAAATTTATATTTGTAACTTATTCTTCAATCTGTATTTTTTTTCTCAAATAAGCTATTGTTAGCATCATTAGGTAAATTTTGTTCACAATCAAAGATCTAGCAAACTGTAAATTAGCGTTTGGTATGCAAGCATTACGATCTTTGATACGTGTTGGTCTCGTTTATGCTAAAGTGCTAAACATCTACATAGTTAATAAAGAAATCTCGAGCATGTAACGTCGTCGTAGTATAATTAATGGTTAAACGAACGATCATAATTATACGAGACGACGTTACATGCGAAGTGTGTTCGATACATCGGCACTTCCACCATAAAACGGTGTCTACCTGCGGACTTTCTGCTTGTTCGGTTATAGAAAGGAGCTGAGGGAATCAGTTCATGTAGCTCCTCTGCACACTCTCCGATATGAATTCGATAAAAGACCGACAGACTGGCCACCTTGCGGCGATGTTGGTGTTGTTCTGTTGTTTACTTATTTCTATTATTTACAATTATAAGTACTTTTTTACAATATTCTAGAAATTTTGGTCTTTTGTATTTATCATTTAATAATAATAATAAATTTCGTTTATTGCTCCAAAAACATAATAAAACTATACATAAATGCACTATAAACACCGCACTAGGCGAACTTGTGTCGCGGTGTGATTGCCTTCTCGTTCCAGACATTACTAGTTACAATAAAGAAAATAATATATACTAATAATGTACATAATAAACTTTGTTAAATTTCTAAGGTATCTTAACAATTAGGTAATTACATTTTTCTTTTAGGCGTTAGGTACACATTTTTTTCATATGGTTTGTATCCATTCGTTTTTATTTTGTCTTTATGATATTAAAAGAAAAAGATTACCACAAAGTTAGTCTTTATACAAATTCGCTTTTAAAAGATTTAAAAAAAAGTCATAGACAGTTGTTTGAATCTTATTTGTATGCACTTTACATGTATCACTTGTTTATCTACTACTTGTTTGTTTGTTTACTTGTTTTTGTTTTATCAAGTTTTATTTTATTATTTTATTATTATACTTTCAAGGTACATAATTTTACAATCCTAATAAGTCACTGGTCAGTTATTACACATGTAATGTTTATGCGTGTGTGTGTGTGTGTGTGTTTGTGTGTGTGTGTGTGTGTGGGTGTGTGTGGGTGTCTTTGTGTGGGTGTGTGTGTGTCTACATATGTGTGTTTGTGTGTGTGCGTGCGCGAGTGTGGTTGTGCTCGTGTGATTTAAAGTTTCTTTCTGTGTATGCAAAAATGCATGAATGTTCCATAATAGATACCAAGATAGTTATCCGCTGTGGTACGAGTAAGTACAACCTTATTTTTGGATTCCAGACCCCTTAATGTTATCTATCTGAAATTATAAATGACTCGGTCTCCTTATACCCCATTGTCATTAGGTATTTCTTCAGTTTTTGTTTGCAGGTATACCGAGAGTCATTTAGAATTTTTAACTCTTTGTCCAGTTTTTTGTAAAAATACGCACCCCTATTCTTAAACGATATTGTAGCAAATTGTGATTTCATGTATTATGTTACATATATTGTCTACCTTAATATCTTCATCTAGTTCCATTTCAGTATCGAATCTTAGCCTACGGAAGACTGGGCATTCAGTGATAACATGCAGAGCACTTTCTTGAGCATCGGGATCACAGATGCATGACGGACTCTCTTTGCAC
Organism: Macaria liturata; assembly: GCA_964023185.1. Lineage (NCBI taxonomy): Eukaryota > Metazoa > Arthropoda > Insecta > Lepidoptera > Geometridae > Macaria > Macaria liturata. The sequence goes on along the minus strand of OZ026828.1, from coordinate 5,984,700 downwards.
TTGAACCGATGTAATCCATGCAATATTTGTAGAACGTGACTTGTTTCTTTTCATTCAGTATGAAGCATTTTTTTATTTTCATCAAAATCTTATCAAAACGTGCTTGTAGGAGAAAAACATGATACACACACACCCTAAAAAAATTATAATCAAGTCAATCCTTTCCATTCGAATCCCATTTTACGTATCCACTACTTAAAGAAAAGTATACCTATATATGTATTATATACGTTATCTAGTACCCATGATAGATGGCGCTGTGTGATATGTCCTGAGATATTTATTTTTATTTATTATTAATTTCGTAGCATTATTGTTCTGAGTTATGCCAAACAATTATCCAATAAGCAATACATATTCAAAGTAATATTTAAATTACTAATATGATATGCAAAAAGGCTTCACGTAGTTCGTATAAAGAGGCTTTTAAAAAGCCGTTTGCTTTCAATATCTGAGGACGCAGCTGCGCCTCGTGGTTATGAGAAAACTTGCAGTCGGTCTCTTCTTTATTCACTTTTTGTATCGCAGTTTGGCTGAGGAATAGCAAAGGACAGAGAAATCAATATTTTTGGATTCAGTTGAGATACAAAAGAAATTTGAAAGTAGAAATAATGCGTATTGTAACAAATAAATTATTAGGGCACCTTTGATAGTTTATAGCAAGAGAGTTTAATTAACTCTGCGAGGTAGTCACGACCCTCAGTCATGAGGAAATACGACTCAAAGATAAATATATAGCAAGAACAACTGAGAAGCTTATACAAAAGGTTTGTGTGTTTTTTTGTGTGTGTTTGCCACTTTCATTCAGATCTGTTTCACATTGCACTACTACTGCCTTGCACGGCTTTGTTTGCAATGTTATGGAATTAAAAGTATAGGAGCTTAGAAAGTCGCACATAAATTACCTATAACAGAATTTACAATATGTATTCCATGGTGATGAGAATGAAAATAATATAGACTTTCATTATAATTACTAGATAAAGTAAACATTTTACAATGGCTTACTACAGTTATTATTAGGTATTTATAGAAAAATGGTCTAGTACGTAGTGAGTAAATATTGTATATCTAAAAATTCTAACTTTACGTTTAACGTTACTATTTTTCTTAACTATGGATGAACATTTCTGTAACTAAATTATACACAGCCGTGAATATTATGGTTCTATACATCTCTAAAGAATAGTGAAATAATTAATGTGTTTTACTAGCGTCAACTTCTTTTAGAATAATATTATTTTCATAATTCCTCCGTCTCCATTCCACCGTCGAACAAGCAGGAAGTCAGCGGGGCGTCACCGGTGCATGGTGGAAGTTGCAAAGACTCGCACGAAGCGCTTTGATTCTACCTTCATAGTAAGGACAGCGAGACTATGGAACTCTCTACCTGGAGCCCTGTTCCCAGAAAATTATAACCCAGGGGTCTTCAAATCTAGAGTAAATAGGTTTCTTCTAGGCAAGCGTGCTACATCTTAGACTATAGTGGTGCTTAACATCAGGCAGGCTATAGTCAAACGTAAGCCCATTTAATGTAAAAAAAAACAGGATCTTTTATAATTGGACCACCAGGATACAGGCTAACACCTTGTTTGGGGTCTACTGTAAATACAATAATCCTATTGTATTGTAAATTAACTAAAATATGAAAATTGTAATGTGTAGGTTAATTTTCAAATTGTAATTGAAACCCAACAAAGTTTCTGTGTTTTATTTTTCTTGCTGCGCTTTATTGCTGGGCGGTAAAATGACTATCTACTTAATTTCCACTTGATGCGAACATACCCAAACTATTATCATACAAAACTTACATTTTATTACAAAGTTGAATATTATAGTCTATTTCCAACTGCAATGAAAGCAAAATTGGCTTTTATGAGAACTTTAAGTGTCTCCACAAAGTTATCTTGTCAACGTGTCTTTTATTTTAGCTTCAAGCATTTCGTGTAGTTGAGAAGTTGGTTAGATAAGATAATAATCGTATGAAACTTAGTGATACTACTATTCGTTTAACGATACTACTATAAGCCAATTATGGGCTTTGCATATTTAATTCGACATGTTTACAATAAAAGAAAAAAAACAAAAAAGCAATACTTACTAAAAACTATTATGTAAACCTCCATATATAAGGATTTACAACTTCATTATATTTGGATCTTATCCTCTTTTTGTAGGTGGAACCGCACGTCATCATAATAAACTCGCCTCAATTGTTAGTTTTATAAATACCCATGAACAGTAATGATTCCTTAATATCAATAAAATTAATTAATTAATTGTTAGCCTGTATCTTTATTACTCAGTTTTGTCAACTTAAAAAAGCAATTGTGACAAAACCCGTCTACACAATAAAGTTCAAAAGTCTTATCATCAGCCAAATTTCTTAAACGTTATTATAGAAAGACATCACGCATTCTGTCTTTGAAGCACATAAAACGTTTGCAGAAAAGTATTCTATTAAAACGGGCAGTAAAGCCTTTTTGCTCTTAAAACTGGAATTAAAACTGCAGGCAATAAAATGTTACAAGCTTTATTATCAGGCTGTTAAATTTGACAGTGTCTTATGAAATTACGTGACAAACGTTAATTAAATTAATTAAAATCTGTTTTTTTCGCAATTTGATATAATCTTAACAGGTAATGTTATTCAAAAAGTTTGTAACGGAGATGAGTAAACTTATAAATATATACGTATCTAAGGTAAATGATCAGAATTGGACTAGAATCTTGATCGTTTTGACTTCCCGACTACTTTTAGTGTATTAAGTATATTCTGTGCAATTGTATATAATCTGTAATAAAACTCCGACTGACCAGCTTAATATCTTATATAGGTAATAGCATTTCCTCCACGAAAAAAAAAAAAAAAAAAAAAAAAAGGTAATATTATATACCTTTTTTTTTCTTTTTTAATCTAGTTTCATAGCGTACCTACTCACATAAATTGTCTCTCAATAGTCAATAGTCATAACAATATCCATCATGCCATTACATTCCGTTTATTATGAACTAGCGGACGCCCGTGGCTTCGCTCGCATCATATCAGGATAAAAAGTAGACTGTGACACTCCTAAGACCTCATACTACCTACATACCAAAAAACATGATTATCCGTTCAGCCGTTTTTGCGTGATGAGTGTTTAAATAAACAGACAAACAGTGACACAGACAAACAGTGACACAGAGAAACAGACATAATTGCTAGTAATTGTTGGAACGTGTTCTACTATCCTTTTTTTTAAATATCTTCAATGTTCAGACTTTCGACCCTCTTCAGCGTTATTATATGTATAGATTGCAACAGAATCCATATACGTAGACATAACTATTGCAATAAAAGTGTAGGGTGCCTCCGTCTAGACTTTACGTGCAGCTATGGGACAGTAGGGTGTCTTGCATTTTCCCTGATTGGGAGGACTTTCAGCGATCAAATTGAGCTTGAGTTCTGAAATGTATCAAGTAATGCTTCTATTTAATATACAATTATATAATTCATAATATAAGTATATGTACTTTACTACTTATTTTCTACATGTTAGGGTCTTTCATTTGGTATGTAAAAGGATTTATTTTGTGCGTATAAATTTATCATAGTAAATGTATTTTATTTTATCTGCCATATTCCTCTTCCTTAGTCGTAAATACTTCTGAAAATTACAAAAAAAAAAAACACAAAATCCTATTTTTTTATTTTATGAAATCATTAAATTTTAATTTTGTTTAGTGGTTGACCCAATCTGTCTTTTATCCTTCGATCAACATTTTATCTGATTTGGTTAAAAATAACATTTAGGGGTCAGTGACATTCAATAATATCAACCATATTTATAGCTCTGATATGTCAAAACATATATCGTTGTGATCCTATAATACACGAGATAAACTCGAATAGGTACAGATGATAGTGGGAAAGTTTTCATGTACAAAACTACCTCGTATTCAAATATCGGTACTTTAGAAATGTTATGTCGCCTGTTCTTTGAAATGTGAAAATGTAAAAGTTTTATTTTCTGTTGCTTTTGTTTCCTAACTCTATTCTGAAAATAGTATTCCAGACTGTTTCATAGAACAGTTAGGGCAAAGGAATTTCATTTTGCTTTTGTTTTGTTCAAATTAAAATTAGTTTACTATTTTCATAGAGAATTAAATTCTCGTGAAACAGAGTATAAAGTAATTTATACTGAAATAGTTTAACAAAGTCTCTATTTGAAATCAAGATAAAATTAACTTGATCTATTATATTATCGAGATAAAGTCAGCTTTAGCTAATACATTCTCATACAGTATGCGTATTTACTTTTACTACATGCTGAAAAAATAAAGAAATAAAGGCTTTTTTATTTTATTTTACATGCTGAATCGTAGTTTTGAACAGCAATAACTTAATAAATCAATCGGCAAAATTATATTCAGCAGAATATAAATAAATCAATAAATAAATAAATATTAGTTATTACCATAAAAACGGTTCTAGTGAGTTAACCTCTAAAGATAGACATATACTATTGCGGACATTTTGTTAGATCATTTCAAGAGGAATAATTCTTTCATACACATTTTTTTTGATTTCTTGAACCATTTTCGCAGCGCACGCAACGGAAGCCCTCAAAGATGAATAATTTTCCCCGTTTTTTCCACATTTTCCATTGTGTCTTCGCTCCTATTAGTTGCAGCGTGATGTTATATAGCCTAAAGCCTTCCTCGATAAATGGTCTATTGAACACAAAAAGATTTTTTCAATTCGCACCAGTATTTCCTGAGATTAGCGCGTTCAAACAAACAAACTCTTTAGCTTTATAATATTAGTATCTTAATACTATTATCAGATAGATATAAAGAAATATAATAAGATAATGTATTGTTTTACATTTAACCAAAATCAGTTTTTTTTTACAAGAAATGGGTTTGCACTTGACCGTAATTCGCCTGATGGTAAGCAATAAATATAATAATAAATAAATAAATAAATATTCCGGGACATTGCACACAACGCCATCTAGCCCCACACTAAGCTAACGCTTGTGTCGTGGGTACTAGATAACGGATATAATACTTATATACTTTTTTTTTGTAAATACATACTTTTTATACATACAAACGGCCAGACTCGACACAAGTAATTACAAATATTAGTATTCATAATTACTTGTCTCATGCGGGAATCGAACCTGCAACCCCTAGATTAGAAGGCAGAGTCACTACCAACTAAGCTAACAGAGCAGTCATACATAGAACATGAAATATTTTATTCAACAAACAACAAAATTCTATTATAATAATACACTTTATAGCATACGTATCAACAAGGTCTTTTTGCGTATGACTTAATTAGCTATATCGCTATACATATTACTAATTTATTATATGTATAGATTAGTCAATATAAGTATATAATACTAAATAATTAGGTATCTTCACGTAATAACTAAAGCCGATAATAAATTAATTATTAAATAAAGACATAAATAATGACATATCTGAAAAAAAAGCATAAGACCATATCGGAAACAATACTCATCGAATAAAAAAAAATTGAAATCGATTCATAAATAACGGAGTATTCGCATAACATACCCACAAAAAAAAACTCTCAGAAAACTTGATAACCTCCATTTTTTGAAGTCGGTAGTAATAAAGTGCCAAAAGGTTGGGCATCGAAGCTTACCTTACCGCTTACATTTGAGTATTGGGAGTTTCAGAGTACTTTTAATGGAAGTACTCAACTCTTGGGACCTTCTTTGGTGTTAAGTCTTAGCTTTGAAAAATATGAAAAGGTTTTACAAAAAATATTTGCGAGTGTTTTTTTGAGCAACCAATAGCATTCAATTCAACCAATCTCCATTTAACTAGGTACCTACAAGATATCAAAACAGTTTGCTATCCATTTACTTACAGCTATAATTTTCATGATAATTATGAAAAACAAACGCAACGAGATGATCAAACTGCCTCATATTTAGTAAAGTAAAAGTAAAAAAGCCATTTATTCAGCTATTTAAAAACTAATTTTACATATTTGCACATGGATATATTATAAATTTACACATTCTTAGCTTTTTATAAGTACTAGATCTATTTGATATTATTATTATTTTTTAATGTCATGTTGTTGTGCGATTTCTCTTGTCCTTTTTATCATGGTGTCATAGCTGTCGCCTCGTTGGCGTAGGCCTCCCCCAGTTTCATCCATGTTTTGCGGTTCTTTGCTAACCTCGTCCATTCTAATCCATGTCTCTGGTAAAATATGTCTTCCCATCTCCTATGTGGTCGTCCTCTTTTCCGCTTGTCCGATCTTGGTATCCATTCCACTACCTTCCTTGTCCAACGGTCATATTTAGTACCTTCCTATAAATACATAACATATTTACTTTAACGAAAATATTGAAAACCCTTATATGATTTCTTCCGTTAGTACGATACATTTGTGGCAGATACTACATTCCAGGGGTCTTCAAATCTAGAGTTAGTAGGTATCTTCTAGGTAAGCGTGTTACACCCTAGGCTGCAGCAATGCTTAACATCAGGCAGGCTGTAGTCAAACGTAAACCTATCCCACGTTAAAAAATTGATACACAATTTGTATATAGGTATTGATATTATAATGACTTGTTATTGTGGTAATTGTTGTATTGAATTATTATAATGTTCATATTCATATACGCGGAATCGTATTAATTAAGATATATTGACTCTCTTGGCTTCACAAATCACAACCTCTCTAAATCACGCCAACATCACTAACAAAAGGCTTTGAAACCAATTACAATAATTATGCCGCGACCTGCTTCAAAACCACATCCAATATTCATTACACAATATACTGAGGTATTTTGGAAGTACTTATGAAGTGTTTCGTAATAAATAATACAGAGTACTCGCTACTACCTTATATCGATACTCATGAAGCGCCCGTAGCTCAGCTAGCGGAGCCAATCGCATGCGATTACCAATGTTAAGCAAAGGTCGACGCGGTCAACTCTTGGATGGGTGACCGAAAGTGACATTCCATTTCGAGGACTTCCGTAGGTCGGATGACGAGTTAAATTGTAGGTCCCGGCTGTTTGTCTAGTACGGCAGTCGTTAAGCCATGTCAGAGGCCCTTAGGGCGGCTTGATAAAGTCTCGACACCAGAGTTGGCTACTCTCATTTGATACTAATCATTTACTTATTACGGGATAAATATAGTTTTGATAATATTATAAGGTGAACGAAAACATTGTGAGGAATCTGACATGTTTGAGAACCTTTAAATCTGTTTCAAAAGAATCTGGTCGCCCACCACTATGTACTCGCCCGAGAATACTTCCCTGGTGAATTAATTTTGTGGAGGAGACATGATCCTCAGTAACGAGGAATACGATTTAAAGAAAAGAACGAGAGAGACAACAATTATCACATTTTCGAATCTCGGTATCATGATGGTACCTACTATAATACATTAGTTTTAAAGAAACGAAACGCATTTTTCACTCGATTCAAGTTAAGTCATTTGAATCCATGTACTAAGTAAATTACAGGTAAATTTAGTAAATAGAAAGTTGTATTTGTCGATATGTGAGTACAAATGATATTTCCAAAGATTCCCTGATATAATAATATACAGGGAAAATGTGATACAAGTCATACAATAGTTACAAACTTTGGTTGGATTACAAGAACAAGTTGACTAAGCCCTAAGTCTAAATCTAAAGGCAAGAGCATATTGTAGCAGGTATAAGTTGCGTAATCATCATCATCAGGATACTTCTACCGTCTACTTCTGTTTTACGCCTCTCCCATTAATTTTCCATGACTTAAAACCATTACATAACTATGACTTCCCTAAACTTAAAAAAAAAATATTCAGAAGACTTGATAACCTCCTTTTTTTGAAGTCGGTTAAAAATGCATAAATATCAGTTGAAATAAAATCAAATCAAATGAATCATCAATCGAATATATATGTACATTTTATTTACTTTGTGTAACTATTTACAAATACCCAGAATATTTGTAGCCGTAAATGAATCATGTCAATACTTGTCAACAAATAAACCGTGGTTTCTGCGACACAGGATGTTCCTAGTGCAGAACTCAGAGACATAAAAAAGCAGTATTCTAAGTTAAATTACTCAAAACTATTTAAGTGAATTGTAAAGTTAAATAAATAATTCTTAAATAAATAGAAATATATAGAAAATACGATACGTCATTTAAGTCTATTGTGAAGTTAAATAAATAATTTCCTATCTACAGTGTAACTATTCGCAACCATCTGACACAACAGACATTTTAGAACTTAAGTTATGGCAATGTCCAACTCTGACCTGAAACTTTACAACCGTGTTTGGGCATAGCGGTGGCATTGTTAAGCTTTACTAAAGACCCTCTTTGGGTAGTCTGATGTCTACCTGAAAAAGCTGTACAATAACAAGCTTTTATAAAATAAACTGATTAAATAAAACGGCTAACTATGTTCAAGATTTTTTTAGAAATGTATCTGTATATAACTTGTTAGCTCAAGTGATATTCTCATTCCGAGTAAATCCATACGAGAGAGGCCAAATCTGGTGTCGAGATATTCCAAATCATGCTAAGGCTGTTTTTACATAATGAATGAGAATGTTTAAAGTTATTACATGGGTTCTTCCTCCTTTTCACGTCGTTTTTCTAATTGCTGAGGGTCGTGACTTCAGCCAGGAATCATCTTCTCCCGCACGAACTTGCGCCATTAACTCCGATTTTTTGCCGTGTGAATGGTTTCCTGACATTTGGTGTAAGTGTGGTGCAAATCTGGTCAGCTCAACACCTATGTATAATATATATGTATGTGTTAATCCTGAAACTAATCTACCTTCGAGCAAATTTCATTGGATTCATTTAGCCGTATGAGCATATACATACTCACACACATACACATAAACTTTCTCCTAATAATAAAAAGATAAGGATTAAAATTTAATAAAACTAATTATTACATAACATTGAATTATTAGGTACAAGAAAGAAACCTAAGAAAGGTCCCCTACAACCTAGGGGGATTAATATGTGTGGAGGAGTAAAAAACAAAAGCTTTCTCCTGCATAAAAATGTGATAGTACAAGCCCTTATAAAGTTTAGTTGTCTACTGGAATAAACATTGTCACCAAGTTTTGAGACTGTCCTACAGGATTGTACCCTGAAGAAACTATAGTATAGCAAGTGACCGAGGCGTATTAATTGATCATTATAGCTAAATATACATAACTATTAGGTAATTTAAATGCATATGTATGTATACCAACAAACTGTTATTTAAGCAACTATTTTTTTTCATATTTTTATGATTACATTTAGATGATTGCTCACACACAAAATGGTTTCATGTATACCGTCCTATATGTATAAGTGCCTTTGAAACTATTTTAGTAAAAATAATCGTGTCACAAAGCCTCCTTCTATACTATCTATACTCCTTCCTCTATACTCCTTCTTTTGGTCCTCTGAGGTTTGGCAGAAGCCTATGAAGTGCTCCTGCTACCATTTTGACACGAGGTAATATGCGCCGAAAATGTTCATCAAACTTCCGACGGCTATCTAGTATAAGTCCAAGATATTTCAGATACTGTCCTATATGCACCTGTGCATCACTAACACGTACCTATTGAGATAGTTGATGTGGGTACTTGTCGTCCTTTGTGAAACCATAAGGCTTCTGTCTTCTGTTGCGCGGTTTTTAAAACCCATTTCGTGTATTTTTTCAACAACACACGCGACAGCTCATTCAGTAAGCTCCAGTGTAGACTCATACGTTTTCTCGCTTGCCAACGCTAGTGTATCGTCTGCATAGCACACTACGTGGATATTGGGCGGTAGGTTAACTTTGAGAACTGCGTCATAAGCGAGGTTCCAAAGCAATGGTCCTAAAACAGAACCTTGTGGGACGCCACAATGCATGTTATGACGGTGGAGTACCTAGTCCGTCTCTGCCAATATATTGAATAGATCTATTGTTAAGATAGGATCCTACAATATTTCGCAAGTAATCTGGCACGTTATGATAGATGAGGGCATCAAATACAAATACAAACATACAGCCAGGGATACTGATTTCTCTGTCAGCGTTTGCATTAACTAATTAGTAATTAGTTTGGGACTTGGCTCATTTAAACATTACTCTTTGATAAAGTCTGTTCACCTAACCTATTGGAAACAGTGATTATCCTACTTTTCCTGGCCTTATTACTTGTAGGTGGATTGCACCGTTTGCTTCCCATTCTGTGATTTGATGGGCACCCAAGATCTGAGCACAGTGGACATTTAACTGGACGTGTACATTTTTACCTCTCCCATTTTGACAGGTCTTGCCACGCGCACACCAATATTGGTCAAAGTATCTCTCATCCTGCCTACTAGAATATCGGCTTTAGTGGCACAATCAGGGCCAACTATCTCTAGTATCATCCCACCTGTTATTGCAATTCTCGGACAAACTCCTTCTTCACCATATTCCCTTAAGTCTATATTTTGTTTGACTGCAGACATAGCTGCACTGTAAGTGGCGCCAGACCCTTCTGAGACTGCCAATATGATTGCTGCAGATTTAGGTGGCCGCGGTAGTTTAGCTTTGACAGTTTTTTGGCAGTATTATTGAGCTGTTCTGTATGTGTGGTCTGTTTCCGTTTTGATGCCAGTGATTTTTCCCAGTCTTTCTGTTTTGAACTTTAACCCATTGTTCCTCTTTTGGTAATACTTCCCCAGTACTGCATAGAGGAGATGGATCCTTAGTCATTGAAGGGCCAGTTGCAATCTGCTGGGAAGCAGTTGCAACAAATGCTTCCTTAGCCTCCTTAGCTTTCTTGTTTCGTTTTTGCCGCCGACTCTTTAATTCTAGGGGTTTGTTTGGTGTTTAAGGTTCCTCAGCTTTTTCTTGTTCTACTTCCTCCGATTGCAAGTGACTTTTTAGTTTTGCATCTATTAAAGCACCTATACGCTGTAAGAAGTGGGATTCCCACTCCAGACCTCTGACAATGTTGTGGATTCAGATTTTGACATTGATGAGGATGACGCACCTGTCTCTTATCAGGATGAGGAGGAAAACCAAAGCGAGAAGTTGGCACTAAGGCATACAAAGACACAAATAGGAAAAAAAAGTAGGAACTGCCAATCAGGTACCAAAGAAACCTGTTGTGATGAAACCTATTGTGAAAAAATCAAAGGAACCTAAGCCTGTAATGGATAAAGCTGAGATTGAAAAATTCCACCTCGAGAGTGCCATGTATCGCAATAAAAGACAAACTACATTAGAAAAATCATTACAAACATAGCAGAGGATCAAAAAAGATCACAGCTAATGAAGAAGAAACAAAAGATAGTTGAAAAAATGCCTACACAGGAAAAAATGTTAGCCGAAGCCAAAATCACAGATATAGAAAATCTTAAAAGTTTAGAGAGATTCCAACAAATAGAATTGGAAAGAAATAAGGTGAAGCCGGTCAAGAGAACCATAACTGAGCCTGTAATAAGGTATCATTCCTTCGCTGTGCCGATAGAAACAAACGAACCAGAGGAGGAGGAGGAGTATGATGATAATGACTATGATAAAGGCCCTGCTTCTCCAGAATAGAACTTAAGTGACTTAATTAAGTAGGAGGAAGAAATTTTAGCTCAAACCAACGACGTAGAAATGAAAGAACCCAAACCAGAGGTTCCAGAGGAAACCAAGGAAGATCCACAACTACAACCAGAATTTATGGAACCATTACATATTATAGATGTAGATGATGAAATAATTGTTAAGAATCTTACCGTCAAAGAAAAGAAGCCCGAAAAGAAAAAGCCAGAGAAGCAAAATACTAAGTTCTATGAGAGAACGCTGCTGACATTCGAGAACGATTCGTGAAATAAAGCATTTAAGTCCTTCTTTCCTCAGGCTAAGTCTATGCATGCGGTACCGGCTTAGAATAGCCTTCCTTTTCTTTGTTGCGGTGGAAGATACAGAAGATATTGATACAACAGATCCATCTGAATCTTCACCATCGCTGGTTTCTGTATGATCAGATACTGCCTTTGGGCGTAGAAAGTACCCATCTTTCTTCAGAGTGTTACCACTCAAAGAATATTCCTCCTTGTTGGAGCTGCCTTCCAGCTCCCTGCTTCCCTGATCTTCTCCTACCACGTCGGATTTGTACCAAGCCGGTACTGCACGCATAGACTTAGCCTGAGGAAAGCAGGCCTTGAATGCTTTATCACACAAATCGTTCTCGAATGTCAGCAGCGTTCTCTCATAGAACTTTTTCTTTTCGGGCTTCTTTTCTTTGACGGTAAGATTCTCAACAATTATATCATCCTCTATGTCTATAATATGTAATGGTTCCATAAAGTCTGGTTGTAGTTGTGTATCTTCCTTGGTTTCCTCTGGAACCTCTGGTTTGGGTTCTTTCATTTCTACGTCGTTGGTTTGAGCTAAAATTTCTTCCTCCTACTTAATTAAGTCACTTAAGTTTAATTCTGGAGAAGCAGGGCCTTTACCATAGTCATTATCATTATACTCCTCCTCCTCCTCTGGTTCATTTGTCTCTATCGGCACAACGAAGGAATGATACTTTATTACAGGCTCAGTTATGGTTCTCTTGACCGGCTTCACCTTATTTCTTTCCAATTCTATTTGTTGGAATCTCTCTAAACTTTTAAGATTTTCTATTTCTGTGATTTTGGCTTCGGCTAACATTTTTTCCTGTGTAGGCATTTTTTCAACTATCTTTTGTTTCTTCTTCATTATCTGTGATCTTTTTTGATCCTCTGCTGTGTTTGTAATTATTTTTCTAATGTAGTTTGTCTTTTATTGCAATACATGGCACTCTCGAGGTGGGATTTTTCAATCTCAGCTTTATCCATTACAAGCTTAGGTTCCTTTGGTTTCTTCACAACAGGTTTCATCACAACAGGTTTGTTTGGTACCTGATTGGCAGTTCCTGCTTTCTTTTTCCTGTTTGTGTCTTTGTATGCCTTAGTGCCAACTTCTCGCTTTGGTTTTCCTCCTCATCCTGATTAGAGACAGGTGCGTCATCCTCATCAATGTCACAATCTGAATCCACAACATTGTCGGAAGTCTGGAGTGGGAATCACACTTCTTACAGCGCATAGGTGCTTTAATAGATGCAAAACTAAAAAGTCACTTGCAATCGGAAGAAGTAGAACAAGAAAAAGCTGAGAAACCTAAAACACCAAACAAACCCCTAGAATTAAAGAGTCGGCGGCAAAAACGAAACAAGAAAGCTAAGGAGGCTAAGGAAGCATTTGTTGCAACTGCTTCCCAGCAGATTGCAACTGGCCCTTCAATGACTAAGGATCCATCTCCTCTATGCAGTACTGGGGAAGTATTACCAAAAGAGGAACAATGGGTTAAAGTTCAAAACAGAAAGACTGGGAAAAATCACTGGCATCAAAACGGAAACAGACTACACATACAGAACAGCTTAACAATACTGCCAAAAAAACTGCCAAAGCTAAACTACCGCGGCCACCAAAATCTGCAGCAATCATATTGGCAGTCTCAGAAGGGTCTGGCGCCACTTACAGTGCAGCTATGTCTACAGTCTAACAAAAAATATGGTGTAGAAGGAGTTTGTCCGAGAATTGCAATAACAGGTGGGATGATACTAGAGATAGTTGGCCCTGATTGTGCCACTAAAGCCGATATTCTAGCAGGCAGGATGAGAGATACTTTGACCAATATTGGTGTGCGCGTGGCAAGACCTGTCAAAATGGGAGAGGTAAAAATGCACACGTCCAGTTGAATGTCCACTGTGCTCAGATCTTGGGTACCCATCAAATCACAGAATGGG